>JAWWEE010000062.1:7060116-7104236 GCA_035221455.1 Xenops minutus | reverse complement strand
CCTGGGCCCGGGCCCCAGCCCCGCCTCCTGTCCCCAGACCCCCCGCCCGTGCCCGGTGCCCGGTGCCGCCGCGCCCCCCGCGGCCATGGCTGGGGCGGAGCGCGGGCAGGGCCGGCCCCACGGCCCCGGCACGGCTCTGCGGGGCTGGCTGTGCCCTCCGCCTGCCCGAGCAGCGCCCTCTGCCCCGTGCCGGGCCCGCACATGGCCCCGGCCCCGTCCCTGTCCCCGTCCCTGCCCGTGTAGCGCCCGGCCCCGGTCCCGGCCCCGGCCATGGCGGCCTGGCCGGCCGTGCCGCTGCTCATCAACCTGGGCGGGTCGCTGCTGGGCCTCGCCGCCACCCTCACGCTCATCCCGGCCTTCACCGACCGCTTCCTCGCCGCCAGGCTCTGCGGGGAGGACCTCAACAAGGCCTCGCGGCGGCCCGTGTGAGTGCCGGGGTGGCGGTGGGGGAACCGGGGCCGTGGGGGAACCGGGGTCATGGGAGTACCGGGGTGTCATTGGGGGAACCGGGGTCATGGGGGTACCGGGGTGTCGGTGGGGGTACCGGGGTGTCGGTGGGGGTACCGGGACCATGGGGGAACTGGGGCCGTGGGGGTACCACGGTATTGATGGGAGTACCAAGCCCGTGTGAGTACCGAGCCCTGTGAGTACTGGGGTCATAGGAGTACCGGGGCCATGGGGGTACCACGGTTTTGGTGGGAGTACTAAGCCCGTGTGAGTACCAGGGCCAGTGTGAATACCAAGCCCTGTGAGTACCGGGCCCGTGGGAGTGGGTACTGCGGTGTTGGTGTGAGTACCGAGCCCTGTGAGTACCAGGGCCATGGGGGTACAGAGTCTTGTGAGTACAGGGGCTCTGGGGGTACCAGGGCTGTGGGGGTACAGAGCCCTGTGAGTACCGGGGCCATGGGAGTGGGTACCGTGCTGTCGGTGTGAGTTGCCCTCCTGACCTCCCCACTCTGCTCTCCTTGCAGCCCCGAAGCGCAGGGCGTGATCAGTGGTGCCGTGTTCCTGATCATCCTCTTCTGCTTCATCCCCGTGCCCTTCCTGCGGTGCTTTGTGGAGGAGCAGTGCGCGGCCTTTCCCCACGACGAGGTGAGCAAGGCTCGCCCGGCGCTGCGTGGCTCGGACACGGAGTGGCCGCCGGTGACCGGTGCTGTTCTCTGTCCTGCAGTTCGTGGAGCTCATCGGTTCACTCCTCGCCATCTGCTGCATGATTTTCCTGGGCTTTGCAGATGACGTTCTGAACCTGCAGTGGCGCCACAAGCTGCTCCTTCCTACCATGGCTTCCCTCCCGCTGCTCATGGTTTACTTCACGAACTTTGGGAACACGACCATTGTGGTGCCTAAGCCCTTCCGGGTGCTGCTGGGCATGCACTTGGATCTGGGTGAGTTGTGAGTCACCAGAAGCCGCCATCCAGCTGGTGGAAGGGAGCACCTGAAGCACTGTGTGTTGCAGAGGGAGCAGGCAAAGGATTTGCTTAAGTAACCAGTGAGAGGGTGGAACTCCACCCACTGTTAGGCTGGAAAGAACATCCAGAAGCCCAGCAAACGTTCACCGGTGAATAGATAGGCAGCAATCACTTTCCCATGATTCTGGCAGTACAGGTGAGTGCCAGGTGTACATGTCCCTGTGACAGCCAGCTCATAGGAGAGGAAGTGATCTAGGTGTAAGCTGCCACTACCAGAACTCATTGAGATCATTAGGTAATGGATTGTTGCACAAAGCAGGAGGTGAGAGCTTTGGTGAATTGCTCCAGGGCCTGCTTCACCTCCCAGTGCTAAAGCATTTGGCTTGCTCTGATCCACAGGTATCCTCTACTACGTGTACATGGGCATGCTGGCAGTGTTCTGCACCAATGCCATCAACATTCTTGCTGGAATTAATGGGATTGAAGCAGGACAGTCGCTGGTGATAGCTGCTTCCATTATTGTATTCAACATTATAGAGTTAAATGGTAAGGAAAATAACAAACATTTGTGGGTACAAAGGGCAAAGGGAGATTGAATCCTAGCCTGCAATAGCTGATACTACTAAAAATCAACCAGTGCTGTCTTATCACAAACATGTGTTTTTCTTTTTTCTATAGGAGATTATCGAGATGATCACATTTTTTCTCTCTACTTTATGATTCCCTTTTTTTTTACCACACTGGGCCTGTTTTACCACAACTGGTAAGAGAAAAGACATTAGAGTTTCTTTGGAAGCATCCTTTCCCTCTACTTTCTCCCTTTTCAAACAAACAAAACTACTTAACAGTGTGCAGAAGGAACACTGGAGTGTAGATAAGCTTCTTGCCAGAACTAGGAGCACAAAGCATTTACACAGTGGTAGCTTTTCTTTTTATTAGAACAATTGTGGTCACACCAGCTCCCCCAGAATCAGAATACACTCCCTCCCATGCCTCACTGGCCATCTTTTCATACCATATTCTCTGCAAGTCAGGTGGTGGGTCCCAGTCCTGCAGATCTTAGAATAAATAGCTGGAATTGTTTTTACTGTGTAGATCTGCTGCAGATCCCTCTTGGCCCCTAACCTGTGATGTTGGCATACATTCAGTGGTTACAAAGGCATTTTCATGGCACCAGTAATCACGCCAGGCCTTTGCTTTTCTGCTTTTCCATGGATTGCAGGTACCCATCTCGAGTGTTTGTTGGGGACACCTTCTGCTACTTTGCCGGCATGACCTTTGCTGTGGTGGGGATCTTGGGGCACTTCAGCAAAACCATGCTGCTTTTCTTCATCCCACAAGTGCTCAACTTCCTCTACTCATTGCCTCAACTCTTCCACATCATTCCTTGTCCTCGTCACCGGCTGCCAAGGTAATGTACCTGAGCGACCTATGGTTGTACCACAGATTGTGTCTTTAATCTCCAACACCATCTGAGAAAGGTGGTGATAAGTGCTCTTTTTAAAAGCCATCAAAGTATGTTTTCTAGTTAAAAGGTAGCCAGCTCACTGTCAGCTACAGTCCAATCATACAGTAGAGGTTTCTCAAAACAGTACAACCACAACCCTCAGATAAGAAGAATGATTTTTAACATTAGAATATGATGATTCTCAGCTACAAGACTGAGAGAAGTTGACACAGGCTGCTTTTAATGCTTTTGCAGTGAGAGCTGCTAGGATTTTGTAGTAGCAAGCATTCTGCAGCACAATGCCATGTCAGCAATTCTCTCTGCAGATGTTAGATTTTTTTGTTTTAGTCTTTAAACCAGCAGCTGTTGTTAAGAGCATTGGCTTATTCTTTTTTTTCCATCAATGGATTTCCTTCTCAGCTATGGATCTAAGTCTGCTTACATAGAGAGATCTCTATGTCTCATTGTTTTATCCAGACTAAATTTTTCATGTTTCTTTTAGGCTTAATCCTAGTACAGGAAAGTTGGAGATGAGCTACTCCAAATTCAAAACTAAGAGCCTCTCTACCCTAGGAACAAACATTCTGAAGGTAATATCTGGAAAACATTCAAAATTTAGGTGTGTTTTGAGGCAGTGGCCAAATGCAAGAGTAACAGGGTGGGAGGGAATGCAGAACTTCTGGGTTCAGTAGTTGTTTCCTGGCTCAAATACAGAAGAAAACATTCTGCTTGGTTTGTTACCATCCCTCACAGTCACTTGGTTGTGTTAATAGTCAGTCTTTCAGAATAAGCACATATAGCAATGTGCCAGGACCATCATAATTCTGTCCTGTCTTTTTAAGTAAGAGCACAAGCCAGATTTCAGGGATGGTACAGCAAGAGGGCTCTTGCACAAAACCAAGCCAATGAGCACCAAACACACCTGATGAAATAGTGTGCAATATTTCTTTTCCCAGGTAGTCAAGATCTTGCACATAGTAGATGTGAGGAGTGGAATGGATGAAGATGGCGAATACACTGAATGCAATAATATGACACTTATTAACTTTGTCATAAAGCTGATTGGACCCACCCACGAGCGAAATCTCACTCTCCTGTTGCTCCTCATTCAGGTCAGACAAAGGGTTCCTCCAGCAGAAAGATGTACTCTGCAATAGAAGCAGATCCATGTCAGTCTCAAGAGTCTGAAGGGGAAAGGGGGAAGTAAAGCATCATGCTCTTCACACAAGATGCAGTTGAGCTGTGGAACTTAGGGAGAATCAGAGGAGGTGAACTTGTGTAAGGATGGCACAAGGCTCAGCAGTCCCTGGAGTCTGAGCAGGAGTGTTCTAGAGTCACTTGGAGACATACCTATAATTCTCAGAGAAAGGTCTATGGATAGATTTCTGCCATTTATCTTTCCATACCTAAAAAATTTAGCCTCTATATTGCTATTTAATGAAACGAGGCATGCTGGAAAGCTTAGCAAATCCCTCTGGAAAGGAGGAATCTGACAGCCTGTAAACCATTCAAGTCTAATGTTTCTGTTGTGTGTCTCATTTTCCCTTAGGTGCTGGGCAGCACCATTGCATTTTCCATCCGGTACCAACTGGTGCGCTTGTTCTATGACGTCTGACTGGACTGTCAGGAGCAAGGGAAAGAGCTGTACCTGCCAGTCCATTTTCTCCAGTGGCTGACCAGATGATTGAACTGATCTTACTGCAGCCCTCTGAGAGCCTCAGAGCACCTGTCAAAACACAAGCAACTGCTCTGTGTGGGCTAGTCTTGAATGGTATTTTTTGTGCACCAAAGGCTCTTGTCCAATTATGCTGATAGAAAAGGTTCACTGCTACTTGGAAATCATTGTTACTGGGAATACCTTTCAGAGGGAAAGCAAATGACCCAAATGTTTACTGACAGCACTGGAGGGAAGTGGGAAAGATGGAATCTCTACACATCTAACAAGGATGTTACTGTTCCTCAAGAGAGAAAACAGCAACTTTAAATTCTGTGAGACTCTGTAGAGCACAATAAGTAAACCAGATTCCTCTCCTGGCTTCTCCAGTCCGTTGGTCTGTGGACACAGTGACATGTTATAAACCATGCTCAAAACTCAGAGCGCTCCAAGAATAAAATAAGTCATGGTACCCTTTCCCCTGCAGTGCTTTGCCTCGACAGTGTTGACATGCAGTGAAACTGGGTTAGGTGATCCCTCTCTGTAGCTTTGCAGCGGGCTAGGGGGCTGATCATTTCTACAGTTTACTCCCTCCTTTGTTATGGCTGCTGGGAATGCTCTTGCTGATGGGCTTTTAATCCTGAACATCTTTATCACCTGCCTTCCTCTGTGGAAGAGGACACATCTGGAACAGGCTAGCAGAGTAAGGATCGCTGTGTCCTTAGATTAACATGGAACTAAGACCCTGCAGGCTGCCATTATCTCCTCCTCTGACATAAATAACCATCTACACAGCAGTACCTAGCACCCTAGCTCAACACAGAATTGCTACTTATCCTGCAGAAAGACACAGAACAGCCATCGGAGCACCAGGTTAAAGAGCCTGCACAAGAGTAATGGGAGTGCAAAGTGAGATAATGCAACAGCAAAAACAGGGATGCTGAGGTGGCTGAGAGTAGGAGCTGCCAGGTCCAGTACCTTGATAGATGCAAGGCTGCTGCACCTCTGCACACCCACATCCAGCCAGTGCTTTTCCAGTAGGCAAAAACGTGTCTGTCCAGCAGTGCTGAGCAACAGACAACACACAGCACTGCAGCATCAATGGCACAAGTAGCCAAATCCTTTTTCCTCATCTCCAGTTTGTAAGTCTACTAGTAGAGTATTTTCATAAACACCTACACACACAAACGTTATGAAACCCTTCAGTACTCGGTCTGTCCAATGACTAGCTGCTGGATTTCACCCAGGCAGCCACCCCATTGTCTCCAATAAACTGGCTTAACCCTTCCCCCAGTGAGCATCCTGCCCACTCTCGTCTCTCACATATGTGATCCTGGATACCTGGCTCGGGATCACACATCCTTTCATTCCACTGCAGCCCTGGCCCCTCCCTGCATGCCCTGGGGTCTTCCCATTTGCTGGGGCCACACACACACGGGCCCCCTGGACCTGTGGTCTGGTGCCAGTGCCTGCTGCTCAGACCTCGAGACACACATAGATGGACACACAGGATGGGCAGTCCTCTCACTCTGGGGAAAAAAACCTAGAAATGGCGTTTAGTGAGATGGGACGGACTGCGGAGACAATTGTTACTGATGATAATTGCGACATGTTAAAACACGGCCACTTTCTTCACTCTTTCTCCTTCAATACTCCCATACTTTTCTCCTCCCCATCCACTTTGACTCCTTCCCCACCCTTGCTGCTTCGCTTGATATACCCACATTACAAACCCATAATATATCTCACACGTTCCCACAGTCCCCTAAAAAGGATCTCACGATAGGTTTTCATTCCCAAATGCTCTTCCTCCATAGGACTATGGATACCCCTCGGCCTGCAGGCATCCCGGGAGCCCCTCTCCTCCCTCTGGGGTGTGACCCAGGCCCAAACCAGGCCCCGGGCGCTCACTCCACCCCTCACACGGCTCAGGGAGCGGCCCAGGGACAGCTCATGGCCCTCAGCTCCTCCTCGCTCAAAGCCACCCGCCCTTTACTCACGCAGTGACGCGGGCGGCGACTCGCCCCCGTGCCCCCCAAGGCCGCTGTGGGGCTGGGGAGGGGACAGAGAGGACAGAAGGGACAAAGGAGAGGACAGGGAGGACTGAGGTAACAAAGGAGGGGACAGGGGGGGCCGGCCCGGCCCTTCCCCTCACGCACTGCCCCCCAACGGCAGCGCCGCCGTTTGAATTTGGCGCCTCGCCCGCTCATTGGCTGCACCCCGCCGCCAATACGCAGCGGCCACACGCCGCAGGGCCGCGCAGCTGACCAATCAGCGGGAAGCTTCTTCCCGCAGGCGCGCCAATAGGGAGGCACGGCGCCGCCGCCCAATGAGCCGAGGCGTACTTGGTGAGAGGTTATAAAAGGGCGGTGCGCGGCGCGGCCGCTCTCAGTTGGCCGCGGCGGGCGGAGCGGAGCGGTCCAGGTGTGGAGCGAGGCGCCATGTCCGGCCGTGGCAAGAGCGGCGGTAAGGCCCGCGCTAAGGCCAAGTCTCGCTCGTCCCGGGCTGGGCTGCAGTTCCCGGTGGGGCGCGTCCACCGGCTGCTGCGGCGCGGGCACTACGCGGAGCGGGTGGGGGCCGGCGCGCCCGTGTACCTGGCGGCCGTGCTGGAGTACCTGACGGCCGAGATCCTGGAGCTGGCGGGCAACGCGGCCCGCGACAACAAGAAGACGCGCATCATCCCCCGGCACCTGCAGCTGGCCGTGCGCAACGACGAGGAGCTCAACAAGCTGCTGGGCGGCGTCACCATCGCGCAGGGAGGCGTGCTGCCCAACATCCAGGCCGTGCTGCTGCCCAAGAAGACGAGCGGCGCCGCCGCGGGCCCCGCCAAGGCCGGCAAGAAGGGCAGCGGGCAGCAGTCGCAGGAGTATTAGTCCGGCCGCCCGTCCGGCGCCACACAAAGGCCCTTTTCAGGGCCACCCCATTGCTCACGGGGAGAGCTGCGATCCGCGCAGGGCGGGGGAGGAGGGGACGGGCAGGAACCGGCCCGAGAGGCCCGGCAGGCACGGAACACGAGCCGCTCCGTGAGGGCTCGTGGTTTAACTGTATTTGCCTCTGTTGCCGTCAGTGGGCGTTGCACAGAGAATAAACGGTGTTTCGTTTACAAAACAGGACGCCGGTACGGTGCCGTTTCGGTATTTCTGCAAGGCACTGTGACACACAAGCGCTGCTGAGAGGATGGGAACCCAGTGGCGAGTGCAGGGAGCCGCAGTTAAAGGAAGGAGCTGTTACAATGAAAGGCACAATAGCCCAAATTTGGGCTTCTGCCTCAGCTCCCCATTGGCTGGCCAGTGCAGAGGAACTGGCTCAGATTACCCTGGGGACAAGCACGAGAGGGAAGCCACAATGGCTGCCCGCTCCCTAATTTAATCCTGACCAATTGGCACCTCTGCACCTACCTAACAATTGGCCAATTTAGCTTACCTTGAATGAGACCAAGGGTGGAAGTGGTATTTGCTACTTTACTAAAAGGAACGTGGATCAGCAACCTGATGCGAGCATTCAGTGGCCCAGCGAGTGAACAGGCCCAAATTAAGCACTCATTCAGCACAGTGCAGCATTTCAGTACTGGCACAGGTGAGGCTCCAATTATAACCTGTAATGAACACTTCATTCCTAAGTGGAATATAACATAGACTTTTAATTTTTGCTTTTAACTTCCTAGCTACAAAAATTGTTGAAAATACCTCAGAGACACTTGGCAATTTAGAGAAATATGGAGAGGGATGAAAGCCCTGAACAGCACAAACTACTCAAGTTAGTTAGCATGTTATTTCAGGTTTTTGCACCCAAACATCAGGCAAGACTGGTGTGAATGTTTAAATAAATGCCATCCTGCAGAGGATGAAGGTGGAGCTGCAGAGTCTTGTAGCTGGAGGTGTAGCACTCCTGGCCCCACTGAGGTTCAGTGGGCATCGTTGAGCTGCCTTGCCACACTAAGGATATGTTTTGCTCCCTTGCTCAGCAGTAAATTAGCCAGTTCAACTCCCAGGTTCTCTGCAGCTTCCTGGGCCTGACTAGGGACATTCTTGGCTGTGACACCAACGTGCTGCACGTCGTCGTTCGGTCCATCTTCATTCTGCAAACACAAACACCTCAAGGTAAGGCAGCAGGGAGGAGCAGGCAAGGAATTGTTTAGGACACTCATAAAATGGGGTACAATCTGGTCTGAGGAGCCTCAGGAACAAGGCACTGTGGTTCACGTACCTGATGGGGGTAGTTAACACTGGTCTGCATAGTCTCCTTCAGGCTGTCAGATCCATCCAAGCTGTAGACTGCTCCTGTCAAGTACAGCTTGGAAAGAGACAGAATGGATTAATACCACATTAACAAACAGCCAACTACCCAACCCACAAAACTAAGTCTGGAGGGGAAGGCTTTTGTCATGCAGTGGGATCAGCAAGAATAGCAGTACAGTACAAGAGAAGAAATCCCTGTCAGGGATGATGCAACTTCCCAATAAAAAGCCTGAATTTTTTTCTAGTTTCCCACCTCCTTAATCACACTCTATTGTCTAAAAACAGATTTGGTGGGGTCAGAAGAGAGACTTTCAGATCTCAGGGCAACACTCAAAATAAGGGTGTGAGGGGGACAATCTGGTATATATTAAAAGGGAATTTTCTAGAAGACAGCTTCAGTAGCCAGACCCACTGATGGAAGGGTCAAGTCAGCCTATCTGCCCTAACTTGCTATAAAGATACCTGCTGAAATTATCCTCAGGGAACATGCACACACTTGGAATGGGTTTTCAGAGATAATCCCAGAAAAAAACCAAAGTACTCCTCACCTGGCCATCCTTCAGCAAGGTGTTCACAGCAACAGGGACGCTGCATCCACCTTCCTAGAACAAAAAGCAGCTGACATCAAGGCTCCTACCCAGCACTTTCAAAGCAGAGGCCTCTGAAAAGTTTAGGCTGCACACAACCCCACCCATCACTGTTCCAGCCCTTCTCAATTCCAAAGTAATCTTTCCTTTGCCGTTTTAGGGAAGTGTAACACACTTCCCATACCTCAAGGCAGCTAGCAGAGCAGCATTTACTGCTGCAGGAAGGACAGCAAGGACACCAGACCTACCAAGCGCTTCATAAAGGCTCTCTCAGCAATGCAGCACAACACGGTGTCTGCATCATGCAGGGCAGATACCATATTCAGTATCTCTTGGTCTTTGGCACGAACTTCCACTGCTAAGGCACCCTAGAAGAAGAAACACACACCAAATTGTAATAATTCTTCAACTTCATGCATCTGTGTGTGCACTCAGCATTGACCACAAGGCAGAAGTCAAGAGGGTCAAACCCTTTTCACTAAGGGAGTGATGTTCACAGAAATGAATTACAAAACACTCTACTGACTGCTATAACAGAAGATCAGAACTTAACCAGCCAAGTGTTAAAGGTCATGCTGCCACCTAAAACCACTTTAGAACCTATCTCAATTATGTCTGCATATACAGAAACACCCACCCTACTGTGCCTTTGGGATGAGTAGGCTGGATAAGTCCAAGGTTCACAACCCCTTCTCAAGAAACAGATCAAGTGCTGAATGGGTAACAGTGACAAAACACTATTTCCTGATTTGGATACAAGACTGGGGCATGGGGCAGAGGGGAAGGGTGGGGCACTGCACAGTACCTGACCAACACTGCATCAAAATCACTATTTCAGACTGAATGTGCAGGTTGGTCACTTGCAGTCACTGATGGATCTGGTTTAGCAAGTTTAATACCAGCTAAGCAATCCTGTGTAAACTCAGCCACGTGCCCGGAACGGACTGGAACCACTGACCACCCCAGAGATAAGAGCACTAAGAATGTGCTCCAAGACAGCTGTTCCAGCTCCACCCTGCAGGAGTCAGGACACCATGAGGGAGAAGGATGGAGCATCACAGGGCAAAGATGCTGCAGTGGTTTCGCACAATTATCCTGGTGCAGTGTCACACCAACCCTGCCAGAACCTGCCCTACACCTACACCCTGTTGTAGCTGTGCACGTGTTCCCTTTCCCATTCTTCCAACGAGCTGTGCCTAAAACAATGTAATGGCCAACAACAGAGATGGATGTAGCAGTTTTTTTGCAACCAACACATGAGAAGTCTTCAGCAAAATTAACCAGACATATCATGCTGCTGCTGGCTTTCAATACACAGCATAGCTGAAAGTACCAAAGTTTTAACACACCTGTCCAACAGCATACAGACAATCTTCAGGGCTCAGGAGCTGGAAGAAAGCAAAATCAGAGTTAATTCAGTGTTCAGAATATAGGAAATGAGCAAAATTCTACACTTGTCTCTAATACCAATTAATTTCACGTCAGACCAAAGAAATATCACCCCTCCCTTCCCATGCCCCAGTGCTTCCACCACTAAAGTGAGACAATGCATTTCCCCCTAACTGGATTGTGGCTCTTTGTGCAATAGCCAGTCACAAGGATGTGAGTTGCACAATGCTGTGCTGCCAGATATGAGTGCTGCAAAGTGCTGGGAGAGGACCAGATCACAAACTGCTACTGAACCATGGGAAGCTGAAAAGTATAAAATTGTGTATGAAGAAAAAAGCGATCAACCAAAAAAAAAAAACCCCAAAACTCCTCCCTGGAGCACCTCAAATCACAAGCTAGCGTGGCAATGGAGTCAGCAGACTGCATGCTCCCCTTGGGGAGAACCACCACAAGGCCTGAAACACAGCCAGGGGATGGTTTGGCAGAGAACTGTATTTTCTGCTTGGCTGCTCCTCACCTGGCCAATGCGATTCTCCCAGCCCATCCTCTTCAGGCCAGCAGCAGCCAGGATGATGGCACTGAAGTCTTCCTTCTCATCGAGCTTCTTCAGGCGGGTATTCAAGTTCCCCCTCTGTGGAAGTGGTTAAGCAAGCATAGAAACAGCAGGCAAACAGCCCTACAACCACTTGAGCATTTACAGAATCCAACAGCCTCCAAATGACATCAGTACCATCCCAAAAGAAGTGTTTAATACGGACAATTGATTCTTTGAATAGAATTTTGCTGAGCATTATGGAATATTAATTCACGTGCTGACTCTGCACATCATTTAAGTATTAACACCCATCTCCTCCTGCACTGCAAAGAACTCTGCTCCTAGGCCTGAAGTAACAATGCCTTTGCTCAGTAGTTCAGCCATCCACATCAGAACCAGTGGTTCAAGCCACATCCAGGGCTCCTGGTAACCCACTGGCATTTGGTCACATGCCTTTGACAAACACAGGGCAGGCACCATCCTTCAAACAAGACACAACCCATTGCACCCTGAGCCCTAGCGAGAGCACAGCTGGCCCCTTGTTCACAGCCTCACAAGAAGGCAGAAGACAGAATGACTACAGTGCCACCCCCACCCTCAGAACAAGGTGGCAGAGGACAGCCTTTGAGGAAGCAGTTTGTTCTTGTAGGTCAGCTGGTACAAATCAGCCTTGAATGTAGACTTTGCATTAAGTTGTGTTTTCCCCATTGCAGTTTTACCCAGCTCCCATGTTTTGCCAGGAAAGGATACAATATCCCTGAATTCTAACTGAGGGAACTTCTTTTTCAGCTGAGCTGCTCTCCGAAGTGAGCTGGTTCCAATCACACTGTAGGGAAAAACAAAATCAGTGAAATCCAGAATACTCCTAACACCTCCAACCAGAGGTATGACAGAACTTCCAAGGAAGCAAACAGCAGCTTTTTTTTTTATATATATCTTGAAAATAAGATCTAAGAACCAGTCAATGATTTATATCTCCTTAGAAGAAAGAAAACCAGTTTAGCATAAAGCCTGGCTGAGGCTACTCCCATGGAGCCAATTTACAGGATATGTTTCTGGAGAGCAGCCCCAGCCACTGCTGAGGACTGATGAAATCTCATTTAAAGACCACAACATTTATCACAGAAGAAAGACTTGGCTACCCCAAAATGAAGCAGGCAAAGCCAAACAACTGAAGTGACTAAAACGGAGGGACTACATCAGTGACATAAATGCAGTAAGTAGAGAACCTTTGAGTGCAGTCTAGGCAGAGAGCATTTCCTCTCTCAAGATGTATGATGTTCACTTCTCTTCACAGAATTCAAGAATCACAGAAAATGCTGATTTTGAAGGGACCCATAAGGATCATTGATCGAGTTCCAGCTTCTGGCCCTGCCCAGGACACCCCAACAATCCCATCATGCGCCTGAGAGCACTGTTCAAATTACTCTTGAACTCTCTTAGGCTTGGTGCTGTGACCACTTCCCTGGGGAGCCTGTTCCAGTGCCCAACCACCCTCTGGGGGAAGAACCTTTTCCCCATATCCAACCTAAACCTGCCCTGACACAGCTCCAGCCACTTCCTCAAGTCCTGTCACTGGTCACGAGAGTGAAGAGATCACTACCTGCCCCTCCACTTCCCCTTCTTGGAAACCTGGATCCTAAACCAGACATGATTTTCCTGCTATCCAGATATGGAGAAGCACAAGTCCATGTTTCTATTACAGCTAGTTTATTTCTTTAATATAGAAATAAAGGTCTTTCTAATAGCTACCTTAATGTGAGTAATTACACTCAGCTGTCTCAGACAAAAGATTCCAATAACCTCTGTGAAAAGGCAGGTAATTCAGAATGGGAAAACCACAAGGAAGTGATGCCAAAAAACCCATGAGGAAATCAGAACTGACTGGCTGAGAACACAAGCATAGTTCAGGTGCATGAAAGCCAAAATCCTGCACTGGACACCCTGTCTGCATTGTATGCATTCCCCTGCAGTAGGCACAATACAAGAAAGCTGGAATTCACTCTGGAGATCCTGAAAAGAAAGGGTCTAACTTCAGAAAACATTGCAACTCTAGGGTGGCTTGAGAGATGCAGCCTCACCCAGTGTGCAGCACTCCCTGCTCTGTTCTTCCCAGCTAGTGGGTGCAGCGTAACGTCTGTGGAATGCCCACAAAAGGCAGTGTAAAAGCCCTACAGGATAAAGCAAGGAGCTCACTGACATGCTGCTGGAAAGTATCAACCAGCTGTGCCCTTCTGTTTTCACACCTGTCTTCCCACTCACCTCTTTTCAGGAAGGAGGCTCAGTGTTTTTCCACAGTTTTTGGGATGAAATACAACAGCATCAAGTGGGTTTTCCCTTCTGCAAAATAATGCAAGCGTGGAATGAATGACACATCATTTAAGGGAAGGCTGTTAAGCTCAACAGTTCTCCTGTCAATCCCTGGAGGAACTGCCTCTGGCTCCAAAATACATCACTGTCATTGTAAAAGCAAGTGTAGCAACACCTGTTGGCTACAGAACACTAGGGCAGCTCTGGTGTTTCCACTGTTTTGGAGATTATTCAGAGGGTCATGAAACTTTGAACATCCAAAAGGATCTAAGCTGCCTTTGCTCTCCTTTACCAACACTGTGAAATGCAAGTCCTTAAGAGAATCAAGCCTCGTGTCCACACTTACTTGCAGACAGCACCAATGGTAAAGCCAGGAGGAAGAGAAGTTGGCAGGTCCTTCAAGGAGTGTACCACAAGGTCAACTCTAAAAATCAGAGGATAGTGATCAGTGAATAGATGGTTGAGCTCATGTGGTGACCTACCAGAGGCCTGCAGGTCACCTACAGAAAAGTTTGAACCCATTCTGGGAATTAATCTGGAGAAGAGACGAATTTCAGGATTCCACAGCCAGAATTACTATAGAGTTCTCACGTTATTCCAAAGAAACCTACTTCACCTTTCTCTCTCTCTCTTCCCCTTGGGACAAGGCCTTCCTCCCAGCAGTGATGGAAGACACTTTACAAACAATCAAGCTGAATGAGGGGAAGATGCTCGGGATGTTCACACAGAGAGTCTCATACCAACATGCATCAGTCTGCAGGCTGGATTATGCTTCAAACTCAAAGTGACAGCAACCCAAACTACAGGGCACCTGCTTCCTCACACAGCAAGTGAACATCAATGTAAATGCTCGAGTCCCCAGTATTTTTTCACCAACTTCACTGAAAATGCAGTATGATATAACTATGTGGCAGAGCTAAAGCATACCTTTCTTTTTAAACCTACTCTAAGGCAACCCTCCTCAGAACCCTAAAAGAAGGATTAAACAACAACAACCCAACACCTCAAACCCATGAAAACACCACTAATCTCTCTCCCCTTCTGCAGGAACCTGAACCAAGGTTTCTTGTAGAGAGAAGTTGCACAGAATGCAGCACAACTTGCCTGTGCCCAACTCTCCTGCATATATAGCTTGCAAACATGTTAATAAATGTTAGCATGATAGCAATAAATATGTTTTACAATATGTTACCACCACCAAGCACAGTATTTTTAAAAGAACATACTCATAAGCAGGAATCAAGTGAAATTACAACCTAACTGGGGCAGACAAAGTGACAAAACTCCAATTCAAAACATGTGGCCTAAGCCCAGAGTAGAAAGCAAAAAGGGAAAGAAAAAGACAATGACTTATCAAAGGATCTGTTTTATTAGCCAGAGGTACCAGAACAGAAGCAAAGTAGATCACATATGCAGCAATTTAAAATATCCAAAGAGCAACGAATGCCAGCGCAAGAAGAGAAAACAATAAGCTCTTACTCATTTTTTTCAAGAGCATTTTCCAACTCTTTGGTGAAGAGGCTCTTCTCCCCGATCTACACATAAATGGAAGAACATGAATCACAAAAGAAGCATCAGAAGCATCAGTCAATATAACTTCAAATACAATTAGTTCTTGTATAGAGGAAGAAGAGATTCTTTACCTTGGAAAGTGCTGTATCCAAGATCTTGTCTCCAGTTGTTGACATGGCAACTGCTCAGAGACAGTACAGGTAAAATGTGAGGCTCAGTGAGAGCACTGGGCTTAGGCTGAAATCACCCACAAGCAGGGCAGAGCCACACACTGCTGGGTGAGCACCGACTCAGGCTCACTACAAGAGCAGCTCACTTCTAGAAATACACTGCACTCACGACAAGTGGAATGGAGACTTCCTTCACTGCCATCAAAACCAAAGCAAGGGGAAAGGGAGAGGGTTTGGCAAGAGCTGACCCGATGAAAACTGCCACACTCTGTCTCTGGAGTGCCAGTGAACACACATGCAGCAGTTCCTCCTCATTGCAAGGCTGAGCTCCCATTACTGCTATTGAAAGCCTTAAGCCCCAGACCAGAAAATGCCCCTAATGCTTGGTGGGGTGCAGCCAGACCAATACCAAGTTTGCAAATGGAGCAATAGGACATCATCTCCATCACATACTCAGTGCTGCAGTCATCAAGAGCCTGTAAAATCCATCTTTCTTCCCTGGAAGAAACCAGCAGCAGCAGCTGCTCAGCCACACAATGTAACTGAATTCATGCTGCACTCTTAGATAAGCAGGGTTGAATCCTCCTCCTCCTTCTGCCTCTACACACACCTCTTGCACACAAAGATAACCAACTGGCTCCTGCTGCCATCCATCCAGGGCAGCATCCAAAAGAACTCACCAATCTCAAAGTGGAGGTCAGGGTACAGCTCACGGAGCTTGGAAACCACACTGTCGGTCTGAATCCTGGCCAGCTGCAAGGAAACAGAAAGTCCTAAGGAAAGGGCACATTGTAGCTAAGGAAGCTTTGCTACTCTTCAACAGTCAGGCATGCACGCCCAGCACATTCTCTCGAGATCAAAAGCATCAGAAATAGGTTGCCTCGAGTGAAATAACTCATATGCACAAACTCCTTGAACTGTGTGAACTCTATCATGACCAGCCCACTTCAGTGAAGAACTTCTTTTACTGACTAAGTGGCACAACATTTCCCCATGTCCAGTGCTGTCATGATCCAAGCACTGAATTTACTGAGTTAGGAAGAGTGACTAGAGCAGAAGCCTGCAGATCAGGATTCTCATGCTTCTACCACTTGTGTTTCACCTCTGTGGAACATGACTGCTGAACCATGCACGCTCATCAGAAAAGTGGGCAGAAAAGCAGAACCATCCTCCTGTTGCTCAGCAATGAAAGAACAAGTCACATGCACACTGAGTCTCTAAGAGTATGACTTTTACCAATACTGCAAGTTTTGGGATAAGCCAGTAGGATTTCACTGTGCCACTGGAGAAATCTATAGTTACTGTCAAATACAAGTTGCTTTCCTCTCTAAGAACAGAGCTTTATTTAGAGATTCTACAGACACACACAGACAAAAGTAGCACTTTATGTTGTCACATACAGCAAGCAACAAATCTCAAAGCAGTAAACTGCTGTAAGAGCATGCCTTTTCAAAGAACAGCAGAAACAGGTAAAATAAAGCCAGGATCACACAGTGTATCATCATCCCACACATGCAAGAAGCAGGCTCAAGCAGCTACAGGTGTTTCAGCTTTTATCCCATGAGGGGCTTAGGACTCTTTGGTGATTAACGTGGTTCTCAGGACTGTAGTTTCCCTACAAGTATAATGACTGTAAGTAGCTGCTTCCCTTTGCAAAGTGCCCCAAGAGCCTCAGGGTGGACAAACCAGGCAGCCCACATGCACTGCAATGTCCCTTGCCCTGATGTTTCCCCAGATGCACGGAACTCTTCCAGGAAGGTGCCACCAGCAGGACCGAGGTTATCTCCGCCCAGAGCGCCGAGGGTCGCTTATCTCCGTGCGCGGGGCCGCTGCTGCCCGCTGGCAGAGATACCCCTGCTGTATCTGCGGACACCTGCCTGCCCCGCCGGGACCTCCCGGGCCCTCGGATGCGGCTTCAGCACTCCTTCCGAGGGCAGAGCCACAGGGGACGGGCCCGGGGCCTCAGCCATTCCCTCAGCCATTCCTTCAGCCCTCAGCCATTCCCTCAGCTCTTCCTTCAGCCCTCAGCCATTCCCTCAGCCATTCCCTCAGTCATTCCCTCAGCCATTCCCTCAGCCATTCCCTCAGCCCTTCCCTCAGCCCTCACCGGGCTCTGGGGGCTCAGCCCTTCCCTCAGCGGGCTCCGGGGTCTCAGCGATCCCCTCAGCTCTCAGACTTTCCCTCAGCCCATTCGTTCAACCTTCAGCCCTTCCCGCAGGTCTCAGCCCTTCCTTCAACCTTGAGTCCTTCCCTCAGCCCCTTCCTTCAACCCTCAGCCTTTCCTTCAGCCCCTTCCTTCAACCCTCAGCCCTTCCCTCAGCCCTCAGTCTTGCCCTCAGCTCTCAGCCCTTCCCTCAGCCCTCAGCCCTTCCCTCAGCCGAGCCCAGGACGAGCAGGGTGCCGGAGCGCTCCCCGCCGCTGCCCACCTGGCTCCTGCGGGTGCCCACGCGCACGGCTCTGCCCTCCACGCCGTTCTCGCCCCGCGGCTGCAGCGGGTCCCGGTGTGTGTCCCGGTGTGGGTCCCGGTGTGGGTCCGGGCTCGGGTTCTCGCCCGCTCCGTCCCCGCCGGCCTCGCCCGGGCCCGGCTCCGCCATCACTGCCCGCCCGCCCGCGCCGCACACGTGACCGCCCCCTCACGAGGACACGCCCCCTGAGAGACCACACCCCCAGGCCACGCCCCTTGTCAGATCACGCCCCTTTTAAAGGACACGCCCCCCCGTTAAGGGACACGCCCACTCAGTCCGGCCAGGGGGGTGGCACGGGCCGGGCACGGTGTGATACTGGGGTACAGGGTATGGATGGGGTACAGGGCACGGATGGGGGATTGGGGCACAGGGCATGGATGGGGTACAGGGCATGGATGGGGGACTGGGGTACAGGGCATGGATTGGGGCACAGGGCATGGATGGGGGTACAGGGCATGGATGGGGGCACAGGGCACGGTGTGGTATTGGGGTACAGGGCATGGATGGGGTACAGGGCATGGATTGGAGCACAGGGCATGGACTGGGGTACAGGACACGGATTGGAGCACAGGGCATGGATGGGGCACAGAGCATGGATGGGGGATTGGGGTACAGGGCATGGATGGGTGCAGCACTGCAGCACTGCCCAGGGTTCGTTTACTGGGGCCCACAGTCTGGCTGGGCACGGCACTGCCCAGCTGGGCTGGTTTATTGGGACCAAGGGCCTGGCTGGGTGCAGTCCTGCCCCAGCCACACTGGTTTATTGGGACCAAGGGGTGAAGCCACACAGAGGTGTCCGAGGACAAGGAGCAGGAGCCCATACAAGCCGAGAAGGCGCACACACAGTCCAGGTCAGGTGCTGCGCTTGGTGTGGATGAGCAGCTCCCTCTGCAGCCCGGCCTCCAGTGTTGTGGCTGCCTTTCCCGAGGGCAAGTCCGTGATGAGTGTGAGCTTGTTGAAGACACCACGACCAAAGTAGTCAGCAACAACGGAGAAGCCATCGTTGGAACACTTGAGCTGGAGGACACACAGCAGCAGTGTCAGCAAAAGCCTCCAGCTCCTTTGCTTTCCATCCCTGCACTCCCTGGCTCTTTGCTCATCCCAAGCAAGGACTGCATGTGGCAGAAGTTGATAAGATTTTCTGTCACTGGCCATTCCACCCCATGTTTCAACCCAACACCTGAGCCATGCACAGAGGAGATACTGAACAACTGAATTAAGCAGGAAGGTGACTGTCTCAGCTGCTCTCATTTCCATTTATGTCCCATTCTCAACTTCACCACTTCATCCTTGGGAAACAGAATACAGATGCAACATTTTGGTCCTATCTCCCTTCTGATTCACACGATTTTTTTTCCTTTCTCCCTGATTTGTTCTATGCAACTCATTGACAGGCTGTTGACACTGACCAATAGGTCTCAACCCATCTGAGGGTCAGGTGAGAATGGATTCTCTTTCATCTTTGCAGAGCAGCAAGAACTCTTCATGCCCTCTACACAGTGCAGTCACCCTAGGGTCTCATGCTTTGTTATTCAGACTCAACATCACCTTGTTTACAAAATACTTTCAAGCCTTCCCCTTTTCTACCTGCCCCCACTGGTCTGTAAATGAATCTACACTATATTTCCACTTGGTAAGACAGGCAATGTTACCCTACCTGATGCTGAAACTGGTCATGCAGATCCCTCTTCTGCTCCTGGGCTCGGATCATGTCCATGACTTTGCGGTTTTCTGGCATGCACGTAGGACACTCCGAATCACTCTCAGAGTAGCTTTCAAAGCAGTGCTGGTGGAAGGAATGCCCACAGAGGAAATGGACTGAAGGCAGCTCCAATGCACTGGTGCAAATGCTGCACTTGGTCTTCTGAAAGATCTTGGGACTGAGAGAGTGACAAGAGGGAGAAGTATGAGAAAGACAAACTGTATTTTACCTTAATAAAACAGCAGTTCTCTCCTTATATAGGACAAGACAAGACAGCACACAGTCATGCACCTTGCTTTTAGCTCTTCAATCTCCTGGCGGATCCTTGTGGTTTCTTCCCGGTACTTCTGAATTCTCTGCTCATCCTGCTCTATCTGACGGCTCTGCTTCTGCAGCTTGTTGACAAGATAATCCTTAATCACAGACAGGGTGGCTGTGGAGTTATGAGCCAGCGTCTGCACAACTGAGAAGGACCAAGATGTTAGTTTAAACACAAGCACAAAACATACAGCTACACTAGTCCCTTTTTTCCTAATTAGGGAGCTGTGGCTGACGTGGCTTTTCCCTAGAGAGCAGGGAATACTACTTCAGATGGTGGGCTCCAACTTCATCGACTCATCTCTCAAATTTCTGATGTATATAGAGTGCTACAAACCAGTTTGGTTTTAGGGGTTTTGTGGCCCATTTTTGCTTGGGTTAGGGTTTTTTTAGGGGGGTGCTGTGGGTTGAGTGCCAGATATCATTATTACCAAGCAGTGGAGGCATAAGGTTCTTGTTCTCGATGTGTTTCAGCACTGCAGCAACATACTCCTTGCAGTCCTCCTCCTTCCGTGCAAAGTAGCCAAGAGCCTGTTCCCAGAGACAAGCCTCCTGGTCTCCATACAACTCACACACCTCAATCACCTTCTTGTACTGCTCATTCTGCATGTGGTAGTGCATGATCTGTTGGAAACTACAGGAGAAAGACTCATCAGCTGCCACAATCCATCTCTCCCTTTGAATTGTTACAAGGACCTCAGGTTTTTACCCAGCCATGCAATCCCCAGACTCACACAGAAGCCAAAGACAGGTCTGTCATTCACACTCTATGTGACTGCTTTGCTCTAACAAGGCATTTTAGTTCAGCAATCACCTACTGTTCCTATCTTGAGACACTAAGGAGGCCACTACCACTGAAGGCACAGACATTTATGGCTCAGTGCAGGCAGGAAGGGAAGGACTCTACAGACAAGAGCAACACTCACAGTTTGCCCTGCTCATAGAGGTAGAGGACACCATCCTTGAAATTGTGCATCTGACACAAAACCAAGGCCTTATCAAAGACTGTTTTGAACCTTCCACTTTTCAGGAGGGTGAGGGCTTCATTGTGCAGCTTCTCCTTGATCTGCAAAGAAGGGGGAGAGGTCAAGGAGAGCAACACAGATGCACACATACATACACACTATTTTGCACTAAGACCTGACAATCTGCAGCTCTTTCACACAGGACAGTTTTGCTATTTGTTCTCTATCCCTTTTAAGCAAATAGGACATGATTTTCTTTGCCCAAACAGCCAGCATCCTCACAGATTTAGGCAAGCAAATAGAGACACTTTTGTAGGCAAGGCATCTGCTCACAGAGGCTGTATTGTGTGGAATCTGTTCTTAAATGAGATTCATACAAAGCAAGTTCAGCTGGCCTGAAAGGAGTATTCTCCCAGCTAGCAGGCTGCTTTCCCATTTATGTGCCACTTGTCCAGCACAGCATATGTATTGCCTCATGTTATCAATGCCCAGCTGGAAAGGCTACGGGTTTGCAGGAATGCAAATAGGATTCAAAGGCACCGAATCTGTCTCTCAAAACACAATGCTGTGGGAGTTCAAACCTGCTCATCTTGTTCATGTGCCCAGTTCTGGAGTCGAAGCTCCAGTAAAGTGTCATAGACACCCTGTGGAGAGTCAGCCTGAACCTCAGTCATGTGCTCCAGAAAAGCCTTCAGTTCTCGGGAGTTGTTTGCAAAGACTGGGATGAACTCCTCTGAATTAGCCTGCAACACAGACAGAAAGAGACAAGCACCTAGATCAGTCTAAGCTGGACTGGTGATTCCTCCCTCTCTGTGAGGAATGTTCATTTAGAGAGTCTGAGACATGACAGATACAGCACAACACAGGACACTGACTACACCAGGAATCAGTTCTGAGGACAACTTCAAGTGGTCTCTTGTCTCTAGGACTACCAGTACACGAGGACAGAGCTGTCTCCCTGGGGTTTTCTGTTTTCCAGGCTGGACAACCCCAGCTCACTCAGCCTTTCTTCAGAGCAGGGGTGTTCCATCCCTCTGCTCATTTTTGTAGCCCTCCTTTGGACCTGCTCCCATAGGGCCTCACCTGAGCACAGTATATTTAGGTATGGCTCTCATACCTAAACCATCAGACTGACATCACAAGGCATGCAAAAGCACTCACTTGCTGCAAAGTCACTACTGGAGAGTGACAAGTCTCTGTGAACACAACTGGTACCTTTTTCCCTTCCAGCACCCCGTGGCTGTCACTGTCTCCCGAGGGCCGGTAATCAGTGCAAAGGATCTTCAGCAATTCCGTGGTCTCCTTAGGGACATGGTGCATCAGGATTTTACCGTAGCGCTTCATGTTACTCTCTGCCTGCTCAAAGGGCAGCTTTCCAATGTAGTGCAAAGCCTCTTGGTAGTTCTGTGGAGACAGCCAGCAAAGCAATCACAGGACATTGGCCTCTTCTCTCCACTTTGAGGTTAAGACAGAAAGCACTGAAGGTGTGCTGTGAGTATGCCACAAACACCATTTGCTCTGAATTATCACCTAGTTCACCATTCCTTGCTTGTTTTCCTCCTCAGGGAGGAAGACAGAATGTGGTCTGGGGAAGACATTTAGGTGAGTCTCTCACTAACAACTCTCCTTCTGATTTCCACCCCTAGTCTACCACACATGCCAAAGGGAGAAAGGCAACACACAAGCAGCATCAAGTGTTGTGGTTGCTGCCTCAGCAGTCCCACCAGCATGATATCCTCTAGAAAAAGGTCAGTGAAATGCTATTCTCACTGAAGAGGAGACTACAGAAGGGGTGTCCTCCAAGTAAGAGCACAGGAGCAGTTATGTCTCCTCACCTTGATGTCCTCTAGCTGGATTTTGAGGTACCACTCATGATGCTCGTGCTTCTCTGCCAGGTACACGGCGTGGGAGTAGTAACCTGCCTGGCGCAGCACCTTGATGGCCGTTTCCACATCAAAGCGCACCTCGCTGTCACTCGTCTCCAAGAACAAAAGCAGAAAGGCAGCCCCTCAGAAACAGTCCAGAAGCAGCAATCGTTTATGTAAGAGGAGGAAAGCACAAGCAGAGACAACTCGGTACCTCTCGGGCAAGGGAAAGGTCACGTGCAGAAAGGAAGGAGTCTGACCACCTCTCATTCTCTTGCCATTGCACTGGCAGAAGCACACTCAGACCCAGAAGGCAAGCCACCCAAACTGAGAATGTAAGCAACAGCTTGCAAATAAAGGAGTAAATAAGGGGTACTGAGTGACAAATCCACTCTTCTCTCTCTTAATGGCCCTACAGGAGCCAATTTATGATTTACATTGCTCCTTTTTAATGATTATGATGACATAATAATGTAGCAGAATTTCACCTCTCCTCCATACCTTAATGAACTCTTCCAGTTTAGAGCTGTCTTTGAGTTTGGTATAGCAATTCAGCAGAAGTGTAGTATGGTCTGCATTGGCCAGGGACTGCAGGTGGAGTGTCTGTAGGTAAGCAGTGAGGTTGTGGATACGCTGAGCATCCAGGAATTTTCGAATAACATAGGAGGGTTCCAGCTTCCCTATAGTTCTGTGAGGGGGAGAGTCATGTTACAAGGTAGGGTGTAACCATGAAGTCAAAATAAATGAAGCAATTAATACAGCACAGAGAAACCTTAACCTCAGCAGACACCAACCCACTGGGGATCACTCAGGTATATAAGACCACCCATCTGCACACACAGAGAAACAAAGACCTCAATCAGGACAACCATGACAGTAAACAAGGAGTTAATCCTCCTTTAAATGCAGCATTGGGAAGATAGGCTCGGTTCTGATCACAGCAAACTGGGAAGCCCAGAAAAGGAGGGAAAAACTTTTTCTCTCATTTCTGTTACATAATTAAAAAGTCAGTTTTAAATGCTCACACCCATGTGGAGCAGTTTAGCCACAGTTATCATGAGACTTAACACAAATCAACAGTAAAGATCTATGTCAACTGTCACAAGACACTGGGGACTCCAGTTCCACATTAACCCTACCACTGTATGGCATTTTAAAAACTCAGCAAAGTTTTCAGTAAGCCCCAAGCCCAGGTTGCTCTGAGTTTGAGTTTTAAAAAACCCAGAGTATTTTAAAACTGACATTGAACTGTTTGAGTGTTTTCCAAGGAGACTGCCATCCGTGGCCAAATTGCATCACCCATCTTACCTGCAGCCATTCCTTCTTTATAATGCTGTCATCATATCCCACTCCATTCCACTGTCCCTACATTATTCATGTTTAAATGTGATCAAAGTGAAGAACTTTATCCTAAGGCGTACAGAGCAATGTTCAAAGACTTTTAACCTCACTGAAATGCTTTCCTCTATGGGTAGAACTTTCACCTCAAGTCATGCTTTTTTTTTGGTTTTATTCCTGGGCTGAAACAGAAACCAAGGGCTCTGTAGCTCCCACCTGCACTACAACATCCCAGGTCCCCAGGACCTACCTGATGTACTGCTGGATGGCCCCATCGTGGTTGCCCTTGTTGTAGAGGTGATCCCCATACTGCCGGAAAATCTCTGACAAACCATCACTGTCCAGGTGGTGGCTCTTGGCCAGGTTAATGGCCATCTCAAATAAGTTCTTTCTGAACAGCATCTGTTAAACACATGGTAAGAGCAGCGTGAGGGAAATACCACCTCACAAAACAAGTTCAAATACACCTTGAACACAAGTTGTTTCTGAACACAAGTTGTTTCTTCTTTTTAGTGCATAAGCGTGCTTGGGTTTTTAAATACCAAATGTCTTATAACACTGTCATGATGAAAAACTATTAGTTTACTTATTATGTAACTCACTCACCTGAATGGTTCAACTTATCAATCTGCAGAGACAACACAATCTTGCAGAAATAAGGCAGAGACTAATAAGAAAACAGATTTACGTGCCTCGAGTTTGGTTTGTGTATCCTTTTCCTGCAGTACATGGATCTTGCCATCTCTGGTCAGCACATAGAGAGAGCCCCACTCTGCCAAGACATCCACTATGTCATCAAAGATTGAGCTGTATGCAATGAACTTGTTGCACAAGTCATAGATATTCAGGACTTGTTTGTCCGAATTCTGTGCCTCATTCCCAGCAAACTCTGACCTGGAGGGCAGAAGAAAGTTTTAGAAAACAAGGAGAGCGTAACTTGAAATCTTGATAACTGACCTATAGAGAGCAAGAAAAGCGCAGTTCACCTGGGCAATTAAACTAAGCAAAGCATCTCATATTTAAACACAAATTCCATCATCCTGTTATACTGTAAAATTCATAGGACTGGGAAAAATTCCCACTCATTCAACATGCCTAACTGTGCTGCTCTTGCAAAGGAAGCTGGATGAACCTCAACAGCCTCTGACAAGGTTGTAATGGGCCTCAAAAGCAGAGTTTCACAGGGAAGAAGGAAAAAGAGGGAAAGCAGGAAGCTGCAGGAGCAAAAAGAAGCCCTCTTTCCCAAGGAGCCCTACTTTGGGGAAGTCTTTCGGTCCTTGGAGACAATGATGAGGTAGCCCCGGTACCAGTGAACGATCAGCTTCTGTCCCTCAAAGGCAAAGCAGGGCCCACGCTCGTCTGGCTGATAGAGGTACACACACTCATTGCCTGCCACAATGAACTGCAGATCCTGGGAGGGGTCACTGAGGGAGGAACAGCGCAATCCACAGCCGTGGTTGTCCAGCTCCAGGTGAGGGTAGTCTTTCACTGAAAGCATATAAGACTACAGAGGAAATTCAAGGGTTTGGGGTTTGCTCTGGCCCACACTCTGATGCCAGTAGAATGAGCAAGTCAGAGTCTGGTTTTCCCAATGAACCTCTCACCTGGATGTTCTCTGTGGTCACCACAAAGAGGTGTGTAGTTTTGCCAGACTGTCTGAAAGCCAGGCCAGTGACTGGGTAACTGCCTTCATGTAGGATCTGGGTCTTGCTGTGCCGGTCTCGAGTGATGTCTCCTTTTGTAAGGACAACACTCCCATCTGCAAAACCTGGTGAAGTGGACAGACTGAAATATTACCTTCACAGCACACCTGGAGTTTTACCCAGCATCAGTTAGGGCAGCTCCAGTCAGCAACAACACCTCGCTCAGCAGCAAGGCATGAAGTGAGGGGATTGCCACAGGTTGTCACATCAGCCTGAGCCAAACCACCTCCCACTGTTCCAGTTGAGAGCTGTCACACAGCTGCACACAGGAGGGCACTGCTCAGCAAGGCTCAGCTTTGCTTCCCACACACAGATTTCATATGCAGGTTCGTTTTGTTTGAGCCTGTCTGTGTTTTGTTCTACAAAGAACCTTCCCATCCCACAGCTGTAAGTATCATTTTAACTGCCCTGCTTATTCAAAATACACTATAAAAAGACAAGAGAGAGATTTTCTAAGAGGGAGTGACACAGGCAGTTTTCACAGCTTGCCAACAGCCCCAGTCCTGGCAGCTCCCCCAGGTCACACATACAACGAACGCATTTTAATTTCAGTGCAGGGACCATATAACTTCACAACATTACTGCTCTCAGACTGTCAGAAGTTAAGCAAGAAATATTACAAAAGAATGGTAAAATCCAGAAAGGGAATTTGGCTTTCTTATTTGGAAAAGAAGGTTTCTGTGCTTGAAAAAAATGCCTCTGTAACATCAGGTTTCACAAAACCTATAGCTTCTCCTGTACCAACAGAGCCTGAATTTATTTCAATAAATATGTAGCCTGACTGACTGGCAGGGGAAAAGGGACACCAGATAAAAATATGTGCTTTCCTTTTGAGTAAAATACACAGACTGAAGCAAAATGTACAGATTTATCTTCCCTGTGACAGCACAAGAATCTCCCTGGGAGAATCACATAACAACTGTGTGAGGAGGAAACCCTTCTGCATGTTCTGTGCTGATTTTTATGTTATCTGTTCCTTTACTTTACACCTAAGTAAGGACTGCAGTACTTTCCTTAAGCTGTTGCAGCTCAGTTTTACTCACCAATAGCCATGAAATTGAGATTCTCGTGGACAGTCAGGCAGGATACAACCGTGGGCTTGTTACCTGGGATTGCTGGGAAAATCCGTGTGCACAGAGGATTGCCCCCATCTCGCTTCTCCAGGTTCCAAACTTTCACCTACAGGCAGTAAAAGAACCTTGTGGCACTGGAGGGCCAAGACCTGGTGACAAATGTCACAGTGCCCAGAATGACTGAGGAACTTAAAATGAGAAGAGTCAGCTGAGATAATCACAGGAGTCTTAAGATAAGATCCATAATACAAAAGCATTTTCCAATTTTTAATGGGACTTACCAAGGGGTTGATGCCCTCTTCATCCTCTCCAACAGAGACCAGGATGCTGTGCTGCTTCAGCTGGTACAGATGTGTTACCCTCAGCTTGTACGCCTGGAAACTGCTGAGCTGAAGGGAGCGAGGCAGGAACCAAATCTGGCCTTCCATATTTAGATCTCAGTTAAGGCACATAAAGGGGAAAATAACCCCAAAACCCCCTCCAATCACACCGCATTCAACCACCTTAATGCTTCTCTCTACCCCCTAGTAGGGCTTCAGTAAACACCTCGGCTCCGGACCATCCAGAGATTTAACACAGGGTGGTTTTGTTTGTTTTTAAAGCGCAGCGCAGCGAGGCTGCCGCAGCACAGCGAGGATATCCCCGAACACGAGGCTGCCGCGGCCCGAGTCGCAGACAGCGATGCCGGGGGGCAGCGCGAAGGGCTTGGCGGCGGCTCCATCGGGGCCCGGCGGCTCCTTCACGGTCTCCCGGTCGAAGAACACGAAGCGCCGCCATTGCAGGTAGGCGGCCATGTTGGCCCGGGCCCGCGTCACGTGACACAAGCCACGCCCCTTCGTGCCACGTGATGCACGCCACGCTCCCCCGTGTCACGTGATACCGGTCACCCCCCCGTGTCACGTGATACAGGCCACGCCCCTCCCATCCTCACAAATTTAATTTTAAAAGGTTCCGTTTCCACGTTTTTATTAATAAAAATATCTCGGGGCCTGATGGGAACGTAACACTCAGCAGGGGTGTCAAGGAGCTCGTGCGGTGAACTCAGCGGGGTGCCAACAATCGTGGGTGAGCTGTTGTACAGGGATATCCCTGCCTGGCAGCAACAAAAATAATTTAATATTTAATCTTTGAGACCACCCCAATTTTAACTGGCTGTAACATGGTACATGGAAGGCTCGGTCAAGTCCAGGGGTTGTGAGAGGCTGAAATGGTTAATGGGTTAAACATTGCTGAGATTAGCAAAGGGATCTATTAACAAGAACCAGGGTCACCCTCTGGGGTGGATCCAACTGAGCTCTGCTCTGAATCTTGTCACTCAATCTACCCCCTCCTGTCTTTAACCTTTTCCTTTTCACCCCCAGGTCTCCATGCAGGTAATTTTTGGGGTGATTTTAGTTTTAGATTGACTGTAGGCAGCAGCAGAGTGGGCCTTGCTAACAGTGTTGTGCTGACTTCACTGTAACATTAAACCTGCTTTTGCTGATCCTGGTGCCAGTGCTTTTCCAAGCAACCTTAAAACTCCTTGGCAAGCTCAGGGCACTGCAAAAGATGCCAGGTGAAGTCGAGCAGAGACAGGACTGTGGAGGGGCAGCTGCAGGGGCAGTGCAGACACAGGATGGCTCTCCCAAGCAGAGCACCTTTCCCTTTGCCAAGAGCCACAGCACTCCTTAAGCACATGAGCACACTTCCCACCCAGCACAGCTGACAGAAAAAACCCACACCAAACGGGAGTTCCAGGGAGCTTTTATTGAGTGAAATCAACAAAATCAGGATTTTACCATTCATCTTTTTTGCACTCGCAACTCGTGAAGCTCTTCACGAGTCAGTGCTGCAACACAGATACAGCCAGAGAAAACACATCTCAACAAAATCAGAGCTCCACTGGAGAGTTTGCCAATTTAACAGAAAGCCAATTTTCCCCTCCCTCCCCCAACTGTTTTCAAGGACTAGACCATGTTTGCTGGTTAACAGTAAGAATATCAACCCCTTGTCTAGGGACCAGTGGATTATGACACTCCACTCAAATTGCAAATAATTTCTTTTCCTGAAATAAAAGTTCCAGTTTCTTTCAATAAAGGGAATAGTGACTATTTTCCTTCTCCTGACACCCCTTCCCCAAAATTATTGGTTAAAATACAGCAAGGCTGTATCTTAATAAACCCATCCCTCCCCCCTCCCCACCTTACCCTTCCCTAACTTGTCTACAACAGAATTTAACAATGCTTCCACGGAGAGGCATTTTAACAACACAACCATGAACTGAACAAAACCTAAAGCCTGATCTGCCAAAGCCTCCTTGTCAATCTCAGATGCTCTTTGGTCCAGAGACCTGGCTTACTACAAAGATAAGCTGTGATCCAAAAAAGATGGGCCACAAGTTCACAGCAATCAGAAAACTCCCTGCAGGGACTACAGTTGCCCATCCTCTCCCACAGCAGCTGCAGTGCTGGAGTTTCTGGGAACAAACACCCACTTTGTCCTCAGAAAGCAACGACCAGTTGGCCCCAGCAGCACCACAAAGCTCAGCAGCAGGGCAAGAACCACCACAACAGTCCATCTCTGCAACCTCTCCCACAGAAACTGAGGCAAGACAGCCACCTGCTCAGATTTGTGCCCCATCAATCATTTGTAAAGAAATAAAAAAAAAAGTGTCTGAAGCATTTTTAAATCCTTGGAGCAGACACCCTCCCCCCCACCCCATTCCAAAATAAAAATAAACAGATCAGAATGAGATGATTTGATACCACCATATAGACAACATGAATTCATGTTGAGCTTCCCTGTTGTTACCCACAAAAACAATCAGAGGGCAAAGGAAAGATGCTCCCATCTCATTCTGGAAATTAAAATGTGTATTTGAGACCAACCCACCCCCCTCCCTTTGGGAAAAGGCCTCCAGCAGCTGCGGTGCCCCCCAGCACACCCAGAGACCACCCTACAGGTTCTCTCGAGTGGCTGAGGGTTCCATCACCCTCTTCACAGCCACCTCGCCCAGCTGTGAAGCTCCATTTCACAGATTCATGGAGTGACACTGTTAGACTTCCGAGGAAGAAAGAGCAGAATGCATCAGGTTCTCACTCACATCAACATGGTCAGAGGAAGTATCCCACCTAGGGTTCATCACTGAAGCCTCCAACTAACACATAGGTAAAGGCTGGTACATGACCAGCAAGAACTGGAGCTCGCATGGAACCTCAGGAAGCCAAGATTTACAGACACTCCTTACTCTTGGGTAGGGAACAAAACAACCAAGAAAACCCCGAAAAAGAATAAAAAAACAACAAAAAAAAACCCAAAACAAAACAAAACCAAAAAAACTAGGATTATCCTAGTCCTTTGGAGCATCTTTCCATTTGCAAGATCACATCTGTTCGAGATAGCCTACTAGCACCAAAAATAGGCTGCTTCCTTCTTGACAAAAAGCCACCTAGAAATGGTGCCCCGATAGTTTAGGTTAAGTGCCAATCCTCAACGAGAGGCCAAGTTTAAAGTAATACTTTCCAAAGTTCTGTGCTTCAAGAGGGACCATCAACGCATGGCACCAGGCTAACCTACCACAAATCCAAGCAGAGCACACACACCTGACTCCACATCGCTATCCTGTTCTTGGTACATGTGCATGCCCTGGTAAGATACAAAACTTATTTACATTTGTCATGTCTTTTGTTGCACTAAAATGATCCCTCTTCTGTCTGGAAAATCATAAGCTGGCTGCAGTACAAGAGCAAGATTTTACTTTTGGTCAAAGTTACCACCCAGAAACTCCCACCCCCCACCCCCAAAAAGCACCCCAAAATTGTTTACATTTAGTACCTGCCAGTCAGACCTAAGCTGTGTGGCTCACAGAGTGCCTGTGACCAAGCTCTTGAGTTTGTACTCTAGTGCAGCATTTGCTACAATTATGGAGTCACTGCTGACAAAAGGAAGAAAAACATCCCAAACACAAAAACCTTTCCATCTTGTAAAGTTGTTGTCAGGAGGCACCTGGCTTGGATGTGTGATCCTCAAGGAAACGGATGGCGAAGTCCGCCTTGTAGTTCCAAACAATTTTACTCCAATTCAAACAAAGAAAAAGGGTCAAAAATGGGGAGAAAGTAAGACAATTAATTCCTGCCTCAAAGGTAAGCAAGCATGGTGAGTGCAGCATCTGTATATGCAATAAACAACTGAGCAAAAGGGATTGCATTTATCCAGGTGCCTCCTGACAGTGGTGGTGAACAGGCTAAAAGGGATTTTAAAAAGAGTAGTTTTTGATTTGTCTCACTCCTTTTGCCTGTAGATCAGGCCAAACATCAAGCATGTTGGGAGGGGCACAATTTAAAGCAACACTACTCGACCAGAAAGTACTTCTCAGCAATATACAATGCAAAGTGACAGACAGCAACTCATGCCAAACCAGAGGAGATGGCAAGCAGCTTCCTGCAGCTTCTGACATTAACAGGGGTTTGCCCTGACCTGCTCACAGTTCTGCACAGAGGCTGCTCTGGGCAGAAAATGCACAGTGCTGCAGGAAGTGAATCGATTCCACAAAGCTCCAGAACTGTCAGTCTATGCACGTAAATTGGTTTTCTATGGTCTCTCTTAAACCCAAATCCACACTTTAAGCATCCACTGCTCAGCAACTCTGACACCCACTGGATTGCCCTCCCACCATGGTGGAACACAGGTCATGGCCCCCCCTTCAGAGCTTGTCAAGCTCCTGAAGTTTCCAAGGGGAAATCTAAGAGCATCTCCCACAAGGCTGAGCTGTGGATTTGGAGGCCTTGGAGCCCCCCAAGTGATCTCTTCCGTACGAGTGGTGCAGGACAGTGCTGCCAGCACCAAAGCAAACCCACCGTGACAAGGAACACTTGTGGAGGCCTGCCCTTCACAGAGGTCAGAGCACTTCTCATTGTTTAGTGTTGCAGAAAACTGAGCCCCTCTCATCTTTAGCTGCTCCCATAATCAGTCTAATCCCTTTAACCCCAGCAACCTTCATCACAAAAGAAAAAGTTATATATGAACCCAAACAGAAAAAAAAAATATTTACAAAGTTTGTACAATATACACATCTGATTTTCTATGGGACACACTGCACCAGAGGAAAGAGGGCCATGGCTCTGAAACAAGTCTACATATCAAGTGCTGTAACTACTAATGGCGACTCTTATGGAAACCAGTCTTTAGTGTTCTGCTAGAGCACAGGGCTTTTCTTATGGCTCCTGCAAGGGATGACAGGCTACTCTTTCCTTCTGGAGCTATGATGCTGCACCTAATCAGCCCAGATTTTAAGTTGGTTTCATTTTAAATACAGATATTTACAGTTTGGGTGAACTGCAGATGCATATCAACTCCTCCAGTTAAAAAAAAAAAAAAAAATAAACAACAAAAAAGTTGAAGAAAAAAGTAGTATTACCAATACAACATTTCACCTCCCAGCCCTGGGCTTGAGTACTTGGGAAGGAGGAGAAGGGGAAGAGAGGGGAACTTTGACCTGAAACCAAAAAACGGCTGTTAATTCCTTGGGCTGTGTTGGAAAGGTGATATTCTGAATGGTCTCATAGCATAAGGCACTTTGCACGAATAAGTAACAAGCTCTTTAGCTTAAAAAACAGATGAGTAACCAGGGAGAAGTTGAAATGCACTCAGTTGATGGTTAAAGAATTTGAAATAGCAGACAAGCTCGTGTTCATCAAGATTCTTCTCTTTTCAGGGTTTCTCTTCTTCCCTTGCTGCCCCTCCCACCCAAAGAAAACAAAATTTAAAACCAGCAGCTAGTGCAACTAATGTTCAATCAGCACACAGTGCAAACAAGTGGAAAAACAAAAAGACATTCCTCCTTTTATCTTCTTTCTTCCTTGCTGCCAAATTTAGAAATAAAAAAAGGCCGAGCTCTTTAGTCTTCATAGTTCCGAAATGAAAAGACGAAGAAAAACCCACAAAGAGAAGGGTATCCCCAAAGAAACGATGTGTCACAGATCTGGATCATAGGGCTTCACCTTCTGGCATGTGTAATCAAAGCCTAAAAAAAAAAACAAACCAAAAAACACAACCACAACACCCACAGTTAAATCGGTCCTATGCAAAACCAGAACGTAAGTGATGAATCACTGACTATGCAACAGGTCTGGAAAAGCAAAGGGCATGTTGAACAGCTCAACCTCAGCTTGGAAGAAGGAGGTGCTACTAATGCCCCACTGCACTTAGGAGCACAACTACCTACTGGTTTTTTGTCTTTCAGGAGGCAGCAAACTGCTCTCTGGCAAAGATCAGAGTATTCCCCTTAAAGTAGCCACCCGAGAGCCTGGTCCAAGTTCATCACTGTTTTTATTTACTTATAAACTCAGAGAAGGTTCAGCCACCAAAGCAGAGGCTTACAAGTCAGCTTGGTATGACTGGCCAGGGCTGTCCTTGGATGATCTCAAAGAAGGGACCACTGGTTCATTTCTAACACTATCAAACAGTCTGCCTCTGTGGCCACTTGTTTTTCTTTTATTGGTCAACTGAGACAAAATTCAGCAGCTTCGCTTTCTAATTCATGATCTCTGAGAAGAATACACAAAAGAATGACTTCCAGCCCACGCTGTATGGTTTTGGATCTTGCACAACACAGCATCTTAACTAAGGCCAGATCAAACGTCATCCTGCAGCTACTTTGCTTGACTGCAGTCCAGGGCAAGTAGTCTTCTTATAAAAGGGCTCGACTCAGCAGCTTTTCCTCAGACAATGATCAGAAAGGGAGCACTCAGGAGCCTCCAAGAGTGAAATCTCATTTTCTTTTAAAACTACGTAGACGACCTCGAGTGGCAGCAAAGATGAATTACAGCTTCACTCCCTACTTTGTTCACTTGCAGGAGTTCTATGAACCAAAGGATACAAAAGAGGCAGCAGCACCTTTCGCTGGAACCTGCTCCATCTGACTGGTGAGGTGCTTAGCTCTTCTTTGGTGCTCTGTTCTCACAGCTATCCATTTGCTCTCCTCACCTTTCTGAGGACCACTTTCCTTTCTGCCCCTCACCAATTTCTCATTTTAGCTAAGCAATACAGAAAGAATTCCTTAGGCTACTAGTACCCCATCCTGGTCTCTCCCAACAGCATTCCCCACTCCCTTTTCCCCCCATTTTAGCATATAGTCAGCATATAAAACAAAACAACTAAAAAATACTCATCCTCCCCTCCCAGCTTCAGCATATTCACAGAAATTTCTTGCACTGACAGTCTATTTCAAACCCTTGTTTTCACACTCAGAGCCTTCTCATCACATCAGTTTCCCTCTTCCCCTGAGGTAACACAAACACATCCCCTCTCATCCACCACAAAGCTGGTATTCAGGAAGGCACTTACACGCATACGTGTTTACTGTTTCTCATCTTCTACAGGTTCACTGTGGTATTCTGCCACATACAGGCTCTTGTCGATGTTGCTTGGTATGGGTTTAATTTCAGTTCCCAGCTGCTCCTCAATACTTTTCAGGTTGAATCGATCATCATAGGTGATCAAGTTGATGGCCAGGCCAAGGTGACCAAAGCGCCCTGGACAAAAAAACCCCAAAAGAAACACACACCTGAATTGAACTGAGCAACAGAGGGCTAACAGAAGTTAACATTGCTCTCTGATGGTAAAACAAATCTGGATGCAGGTCTCTACACATCTGACATTAGTTTTTGGTGAGGAGTTCTGTACTGCTGTAGGAGTAAGATAACTCAGGAGGTTCAAAATCCTCTGACCAAAGCTCCAGGTTGATTTACCAGCAAAATGTCTTCCACTCCTGCATTGTGCACATCCAGTCCTCCTTCAGTAACAGTTTTTGAACAAGCCTGAACTATAAAGTTCAAGCACACTGAGCTCCTTTGATCCTTGCTGATGTCCATACCTCAGGACACATGCAGAAGAAAGCGCAGAGACACCCTGTGCTTGAGACACCCTGGAAGCTAAGTTTTCAGTACAGAATTTTCCCTGCAAACAGGGGCAATAGTAAGTCTCCTGAGATGAAAGCCAAATAAGCCTTTCTTTTTCACTGGTTGGTGAGTTTCAAGAGAACAGCCCTTTATTCAGCTAATATCCTCAGTGAGGATAACTATCTGACATGATACTCAAAAACAAATTTGTCAGAAAAAAAAGAAACTTCTTAAGATAATTCTCAGATACAGTAATAAAACCCAAAAGTGAATTCAAGGTTAAGAAGCACCACAGTCATCAGCAAAGTTGTACTTAAAACATGGTTTTCTTCTCACCTGATCTGCCAATGCGATGGAGATAAGTCTCTGCCAGCTTTGGGAAATCAAAGTTTATCACCACATTCACAGCCTGGATATCAATACCTCGAGTAAACAGATCTGAAAGACAAACCAGGTCATGAAGAAAGTTAATTTCAATGGGATCAACTGCTGACAGTCTTTAGGGTGCAAAGATTAACAGTGATTAACATTGCCTACACTAGTTTTCAGATATGAGCTTTCCTTGTATCAAATATAGTTTATATACAATCCTGTTATAGCTTCTTCTTGCTCTTCATCCATTATAAACACAAATAATAGAAGAAAAATTATCAAAACCACCAGATCTGCACATTAAGCTGTTTTTTTCCACCTTAGACTATTTTAGAGCAGGTCTTCTTAAACAAGCACCTTCTCACACAGGATTGTGTACTGCCAATATCACAACAGACTTGAGACTGGAATTACATCCCACTACCTCAGCTATTTCTATTCTGCTTCTAGTGATTCTTGTTAAGATGGCCCCAACACATTTAATGATAGCAGGCACTGCCAGGTACTGCCTGAACAGGACATACTTGGATCATACACAGGCCAATCAAAACTACAAAAGCCTTTAGGAAAAACAAGCTATGAAGGTGCACTTTCACAGTTTGTCCCAAAAGACAAAGCTCCATGAGCCCAAAGGAGTGCTGCCTCCTGTTACACCCACGCTTGACAAAGACATCTCACACCAAAAAACCTTGTTTTGGTTTGCTGCAAATAATTGCTCTATTACACCTGAGCCAATGCACTTTCTCTGACAACCTTCAGAAACAGGGAAACGTTTAGCAGCTCTTACCAGTGCAAACGAGATTGCGGCACAAGCCATTCCGGAAATCGTGGAATACACGATTGCGGTGCTCCTGGAAATACACACACGTAAACAAAGAGGGGAAAAACCGAAACAAACCAACCAGGTATATACAAGCAACAAACATGGAACTCCAAGCATGTGAATTTGTCCTTTTTCTCACCAGAGAACAGGTGAGTTAAAACAAGCTGCCAGTATGTAATTTTTTAGCACTCCTTACCATGCATTCTAAAGAATTTTAGCCAAAAGGGCCTTGATCCCACCTTTTGACAAAAGCACTTAACTGACTGCATTTTAAAGCCTCCTACAGTAGCATCAGCACCATCTCAGAAAAGGACTGTCTCAAGTTACAATCACATGAAACTCGCACCAAGGAAGTTAAACCGCTGTTTTGACTATTGCCTTTCTCCGGTCCCTTGCCAAATTTAATACATTTTATTAATTCCCTTAAAAACTGAAGTCAGCAGTAACTTCCTTTTCTAGTATGAAGCATTTTTCACTACCCATTCAGAATTAGGGGTGGGATGAGTCAGTTTTCTGCAAACACTCTCCTCACACAAAGATTAAGTAATATCACTGTTAAGTGAAATTCAGAGAGTGAATGAATGAACGTTCAGCAAAAACACAGCTGCACTTTGCCACAAAGACCATCTATTGACTGATCAAAAAATCAGACTTCAAGGAACCCACTTGTATCTCTCTCTGTTCTCCAAACCAACACCACTTCTGGTTAATGAATTACTGGTCTGGCCCAGCAAACATTGGCATTACCTGTCAATTGCTGCACTGGATAAGTGAACCTGACCTGAAGAACTCCTAAATACCAGCTGGCCACCTACACTGACCAGTCTGGAAAGAGGATTGGGGTGGGGGAATGTGGCAGGAAGGTCGGCAGTGGGTACTTAAAACCAAACCTATACAGTTTACAATTTAAAAAATGCATGAGACAATTCAGCTATTTGGGGTGGTGTGGAATAAACCACTGTAGACTTCATACTCACCTGCCTCATTTTAGCATGGATATAGAAGCAGGAATAGCCCAGCTGGGAAATCTTTTTGGCTAGCAATTCAACCCGTTGAGAGGAGTTGCAGAAAATGATGGACTGGTTAATCTGGAGCTGAACATATAAGCAGAGGGCTCAGTAAATGCAGCATTTTACTTACAAATGATCCCAGACATGTCTAAACTCCTTCCATAAAGAAAGCATAGCAGGTATGCTGCTGTTAATTTACACAGGATGTATTTTTGTACCACAGGGGAAAAATTAACCAAGTTCTATAACATAAAGGTGCAGGACAAGAAGTATGCATTTTTAGCTTCAGCTACGTAACACATTTTGACAAAGAAAACATTTTGTTAAGGTGCCTTTGAAACACTTAAGTCTTTATTCTTAGTTATGAAAGGAACAAAGTTTCTGACCCAGGCCTACTCCTTACCCTGGAAAAGAGTGTGTTGAGGCAGTGCACTTTCTGACGCTCAGTGACATAGGCGTAGTACTGAGTAACTCCCTTCAAAGTCAGCTCCTCCATCAGATTAATCTCGTAGGGTTTCTGCAAATGGGAATTCTGAAAAAGAAAGATAATGATAGATCTACATGCAAAACTATGCAAGTACTTCCCACCCTTTGGCATATTTATCTCTCTCCATGGTAAGAGCCACTCACTCTGTGTGCCATACTCTAAACAGGCAGGCTGGGTAAAATTTCACAAAGGATTAGTTAAAACCCAAGCACTAAAGCACTAAACCCAAGCTGTGCACCACTCACACATAGACAGAATGTCTGCACTCACCATGAACTTCTGTACACTCAAAGGGAAAGTGGCTGAGTAGAGCAAAATCTGTCTGTTTTTAGGTAGCGTGAGAATAATGTCTTCCATTATTTGAACAAAATCTTGAGACAGCAACTTATCTGCCTGTAACAACAGAAGTAATAAAGCATAAGTGAAAATAAAAAAATAATGATTTCAGTCTCCTAGTAGCATTACATATAGGGGAAGGAAAAAAAACCAAAAACAGTTACCAGGGTTCCTACCAGAGTCATCCAAGAGCTTTCACATAACTATATTGTCTCTCTCTCAGAAGCTTGTACACTACTGGATGTACATAAATCAATTTTATATACAACTATGTGGTAAGCACAGCTCATTCATTATAAAAGGAAACCAAATGAAACCTTATAGTGTCTCTCAGTAAAGTCTGATTTGTTGCTGTGCATAGAAAAGAGACTCCCTGAGACACACAATTGCTTTAACTTGGTGTTAAAACCCCAGAACATTTAACATGAGCAACTTGCCTCATCCAATACTATCATCTGGACATGCTCAACTTTTGCTACTCCTTTCTTGATGAGATCGAGAATTCTCCCAGGGGTAGCTATCACCACATGCACTGTAAGGTTAGAAGAGCAAAAAAAAAAAAATAGTTAAGCCAACTAAAACAATCTAAAACAATGTTTCTGGCATTGATGGCCACGTTCATATGAACAGCTGGAAAGAATGATGACAGTATACCAACAGCAAACAAGATATAGTGTAGACTGTTCTGTTACAGCCAAACAGTAACAAGCAGAAATTCCACTACCACACTGTAAAAGCCACAAACAAACAGCAACTGCAGAGTAGCAAAAGTGCTCTGACCTGTATCATCAAGTCTCATTATGTCATCTCGCAAATTGGTTCCTCCTGTTGTTGCCATCACTTTGGCACCTCCCATGTGTTTGCTGACTTGGATACAGATTTGACTGACCTGCAGGGCTAGTTCACGGGTGGGAACAATCACCATTGCTGAAAGTTAAAAACATTCCTGTGAGTCACAGTGAGGTAACACTGTACCCTAAACAGTCGTTCTCAGAGGAGACAAGAGACTTTATGAAAGCAGTACTTCCATGGTTTTTGAGTTCCACTCAGGTATCCTCAGCAGGTCTAGGAACTGCTTACAAGGCAAACTCCATGCAAGGGTTCTCCCTTCCTTGACACTCCCCTTGCTGAGGGAAAAGTTGCTTTTGAAAGCAACTGTGGGACTTTTCAAATTCCACCTCCCCTCCACCACTCCCCATTAACTTTATCTGACAGTACAGGCAGACAACCTCCACTGCCCAGTTCCATTAACTAGTTTTACATTGAAGGCTGTCACACAGCAAGTGACACCAGTATCTGTCTGGAGATCCACCTCAACTGACCTTGTATATTGTCCTTCTTTAAGTCTAGCCGTTCAAGTAAAGGAATGAGGTAGGCTCCACTCTTGCCTGTTCCATTTTTCGCTCTAGCCAAGATATCCCTACCAGATAAAGCAATGGGGATGCTCTCCTCCTGAAATGCAAGGACAGACAATGCATGAGTGATCAATCATAAACCATGCTCACTGAAGAGGCTGAACAAATGTAACTGCCCTCACTATCACAAGAAATCTGATTTTTTCATGATCACAATTGTTATTATTACTACTACCCTACTACACTAGCAAACTCCTCCTCTGGAAAAAGATTCCCACATGTATCTTAACATCAGAACCAACACAGCCCATGTGATTCAAATCTGCATATTCCTGTGATACACTTCTCAGCAGGCTTTCCTTTTGAAACTTCAGCCATCCAAACACAGGCCCCATGTATTTTTAACTTTACTGCCTTTTACAGCAACATCTAAAGAAACCTCAGCCTTTTGGAGAGGTGCATCATGAGAAGCTGTTTTAAAGCAGACCAATCACCTAAATGCCGTACCTTTCTCATGCCTTAAGGAGATAAGGCAGCAAAGCTCTATCAATGATAAACCTTCAGAGACCAATTAAAAGAGTTCAAACTTCCCCTCCTCCATCCCGTGAAGTTTACACATCAACAGTTCTCAATAGAACAAGCCTTGTAAGAGTAAAAGGAAGATGGAGGGAGAGAAAAGTAAACTTGCTAAGATATTAATCTCTCTCCCAGAATCTCCATTATGCTTCTTCCAGATGCTTAAAATAAAATGAGTTAAGACTGTGATAAAGCCATAGCTGTCTCTTTAACAACTAAAGGTAGGGAGCCTACTGTAACTCAGTTTTCTGGAATATATACAGAACAGCTCTGCTCTCACTGGGACTACTTATGTGAAGGATGTTACTGAACAGAGAATTAACAAACTAACATCACCAGCACGAAAAAGAAAATCCAAGTTAACTTCTCCAAAGTCAGCCTCTTCACTAAATCACCCATTCCTCAAAGGAAGAATTTCCTACCAAGTTCTACTGTTCACAGCCCGTTTTCCCAAACCATGACACAAGTGTTAGACATTCAGGCATAAGAATTTCAGTACATTTATAAAAGTTAAACATGGCTTCTAAATAAGTCTGTTTGCAAACAACCTGAATAGGAGATGGTTTTTCCCAGCCCATTTCAAAAATTCCCATCAGCAACTCCCGTTTCAAACAGTAATCTTCAAACTCGTTTCCTTTTGTGGAGGTCACGTCCTGGATAATCAAAAAAAGCACATCCATAAGATCAGGTCACACCACATGCAGCTGTAGATTGGTCTGAGACTGCCTGTGCAGGAACACCACAAATTACTATACAGGAGTTCCCACTAGTACCTGCAACACCCTACAGTAGCAGAGGAAATACTGGCTTTCTCAGAGCACACCACACACACCATCAGACCCTGCAGTAACACTCATAAAGTAAAAAATCCACAGTGAACTCCATTTTTGAGCTTTACAAGAAAGGATCACTCCCAAGCAGCTGGAGAACAAATTCATTCTTCATTTAAAACAGCAGGAGCTGAACTGCTTTTTAAACCTTTGCTAAGGACAAATTTTGCCATTGCAATTTCTCCTGTATCTTTTATTTAATATTTATTCCTACAGTGCAATGATCCTTACCGAAGTTTTGATTCTCAAATCTTTTGGAGGGAGTTTTAAAGTCTTCTTCCAGTCATCACCAGGTCTACAGCAAAAATAGAATAAAAATAAATTAAAACAAGTCTGGGTTCATATTTTGATTTTGCATTTTATTTTCTTAGACGCAGTGATGAACATGTAATATTTTCACCTCCTCAAAGCTAAAAGCGCCTACACATATGAGCTCAAGTCTTCTCTGAGCTAAGCAGGATATAACAGGCAGGAAACTGTAAACAGAGAAAATCAGCAGTCTGCCAAACACATTGGTGAAATCTTTATCCACTCATGATTCAAGTCCCACTTTTAGGGCACTGAATTAATCCAGTAGAACAGATTTAAAACTGAGCACTGACTTAGTCAGACAACAGAAACTGGCTATAATAAATCCACATGAGAATATTTCACCATTTAAAAGAAAAATTCTCTTGACCAGGGAACATCCATTCTTAATCCCCAAGTAATATGAGAAGGGAAAAAAAACTCCACTGTTGATCAAATGTCTTTTGCTCTCAGTGAGATTTAGACACCCATCGTCTCTCAAAAGGCACTACACAGATGAGAGCAAGTCCTTCTCTTCCACACTCCCAGGAAGTTATGAGTTTAACTCACCAGATCTGGTAGAGTAACCCCTGTAATACATTTAAACAAAAAAAAAGAAGGGAGGGGGTGATTTAAGCAGAGTTTAAGCATCCAAGTGTTCCATCACCCTCTTTCTGAGGAAGCTGGGACTTCCTTTGCAAATAATTAACAAAATAAAAGCCAATGCTGTTCAGGGGAAGGAGGAACCATGGAGGAAAAGAGAAAAGCAACACATTACCAGACTGTACCAAGTCTTTTACACGTTTCAGAAATTCCAACCAGCACACTCACGTTTTATTAGCACACTTCCAAAACCAGCTGGGTGGGAGCAGGGTATCACAGTGGGACCGTATCCTCTCAGCTAAGGCTTTGATGAACTAAAGCCAGAGCGTTACACTGAGGAGAGCAGGCACTACTGTTTCAGATCAATGACAAAAGATAACTGACTTTAAAGCATTTCTCACTGTGAGAAAGAACTGCAGCAAACTGAAAAGCATACACAAGTGGACTGAGACCAGGTGGCATTTCCTCTTGTCTTAACTTTCAGTTCAGTTCCTTCCCACTCCCCAACTTCCCTCTTGCTCCGCTCACAACAAGCAAAGGACACAGGACTGCTGCTTAGTGGGCTGCTTCTGACAGCAGCTCCTGCTTGGAAAAGCACAGCATCAAATTCTGTTTTCACAAGGAACACACCACAACCATCACTGTTGGAGAGGAGACTGCACATGAAAATATAGCTTTTTTCCATAATGTACACCACAGGGCACTTCTACCCACCCATGCCATAAAACAACAGCAGACAACTTTCTCAAATGGGACCCCCAAAACATGTTCCCTTTGCAGCAGACGATGCAATCACTTACTTAATAGCGGTGGTCATACTCTGTGCTTGCTGTTGAGTGCCATTATTGATTGTGTTGGCGTTTTTCAGCTGGTTCATCTGTTGCTGAGTTTGTGTGCCTCCACCTCCTGGGCCCCCACTGGGTTTTACGGGGCCTCTCAACTGCCCATTCTGACTGGATAGACCCATTATAACAGGGTTCTCTGTTCTGGCCGTGCTCATGCTTTTATCTTTAAAGATGTCTTTTTAGACTTCAAAAGTTTGAAAGTCAGTACAGAAACTGTAATAACAGTTTATTAGACTCTCCAAAATGAAGAGATAAATAAGTCTTGCTCAATATATGAGTCCTTTATTGCAATGCAGGCAAGCACCTGTAAGTCACTCAAAAGTAAAGCAGTAACTTGCTCTGATGCACTGTGGATCAACTTTTTTTTAAAAAAAGCCCTCTAACGAAGAAGTTATGTCAGAATTCACTTGCTTCAATCTGAAAGAGAAGCAGACAATAACAATTAGTATGTGGGTTCTGGGCCACATAAATCACACCAGTTTACTTTTGTATTTTAAGACTCACTTCTTCCCAGGCAGCGTGCAACAAGAGTATTTGCTTTCCTGTTTCCTCGGTGATAATTACCAAGACATGCATCAAACTTTTTTCCCCCTTCTATAAAGCTGTGCCTACCATCTTCAGTCGTGAAAGAAAACCACCTGAAGAGCTGTACTTTCAGCAGCCTTGCAGGGAGGAACACTATCTGCCCCCTCCCAGAAAGTAAGCATGAATTTTATCAGTTGCTTTGACAGCTCTTTCAATTCTCCCACTTCTGGGATGCAGAAAAATTATGAGCAATAATGTTATGCACAAGTTTGTGACAGAAAGCAAAACCACAGCATCAAGTGGACATTCCAGTTAGAACTGACAAGAGTTTCTCTAATTGTCCTTTTCCGTTTCAAAGGGAAATAGGAGTTATGTAAACCCAAAACAACAGCTTACCCTCCTCCAACCCAACACATCAGCTTACTCACAGTTTTGGGCTGAGTATTGATTTAAGGCTGTTCAGCACAGCAACACAAACACCATCACACTGAACTGAGCAGGTGCCTCTCTGAGCCCACGGGACTGAGAGGAACACACATGCACGCCGGGGATCCAGCTCCCTGCTTGTGTTCCACATCACCTTACCTTCCAGCAGCCAGCAACAACTCAAGTTGTGCTCAGAAGATAATATTTGCTACACATGGCTTAGTAATGACTCTGGATGTTCAGAAAAAGGTTGGCAAAACCATGGAGAGACAAGACAAAGTCTGCCCCTTACAGAAAGCAAGCATGAACCAGACTCCTTACTGTGGTATCAGGGAGACAAAACATTCCCAGCACAAAATCTTTTGGAACAGAAAGCAGGCTTGCCTGTGCTTTCTCATTACAAGGCATCTTTATCTTGGGAAAATGCAAAGGAAAAAAACACCAGATTACAGCTTTCTAACCTCGGCGTTCACAACAAAATGCGTTTCCCCAGTGAATAAAAGCATTTCAAGAGGGCGGAGAAGGAATTCAGGCTCTTCCCAGCCTGCCCCGCTGTTTCCAAGCGTGCCCGTTCTACCTTCACAGCGCAACTCTAAACTTCGCAGGGCCAGCACTGCTCTGCTAGTTATCGTTCACCTTTCAGGAGCGATTTCTCCCGGCCATTAACTTCGTAAGAACCAGGCGAGACGAGCCACGACGGTCACCAGAGCCGCCAGAGGGACCAAGACGGCGGAATTCTCCGATATTGTGGCAAATTAAACCCCCGAGCCCCCCCACCATCCATCACCACCCTCTGGGACGGCGGAGGGACGAGCCCAACAAACCTCCCCGCTCCGACACCAAAAGGCGCCACCACTCCGCATCCCCACGGCCCACAGGGGTTAAAAAACACAGCTCCGCCGTGTCCCACCCGCGCTCCCCCCGGGGCAGCCGCTCCGGGCCGGGCACAAAGGGAGCCCCCGCGGCGCCGAGCGAGGCCCGCACTGCGGAGCGCCGGGCCCGGCACCGCCCGCAGCTGCGCCACACCGGCTCCTCGGGCCCGCCAGCCCCGCACCGTGCCCTCCGCCCCCTCCGCCGCCTCCCCGCG
>JAWWEE010000062.1:7002397-7059936 GCA_035221455.1 Xenops minutus | reverse complement strand
CTTCCGATCTGCGCTCAGGCCCAGCGCTCAGGCCCGGCGCTCCCGCCGGGCGCCCCCGCCGCCCCCGCCGCCCTCCCGCCCCCGCGGGGCAGCGCCTCGGGCCGCGCTCACCGCCACCAGCCGCGCTGCCCCTCGCCCAGGTATAAAATCCTCTCGCTGCCCCGGTGCCTTGTTATGGCGACTCGACGCTCCAAGATGGCGGCTTCCTCCTTCCTCCCGTGCGCCCTCCCCCTCCCGCCGGGCGGGGCGGCCCCGCCCCTCACGCACATACGCACACACGCACTGACGCAACGACGCAGGACGCAACGACGTGTGGCGTGCGCCGCGCGCCACGTGACCGCCGCTGCCCGGCCCGGCCCCTCGTCCCGGGCCTTTATCCCGATCCGTTATCCCAGCCCTTCATCCTAATCCTTTATCCAGGCCCCTCATCCCGGTCCGGTTCCTCATCCCAGTCCTTTATCCTTGTCCATCCCGGCCCCTCATCCCTGCCCTTTATCCTGGGCTTTTATCCCGGTCCTTCATCCCGATCCCTCATCCCAGTCCTCTTACCCAGGCCCCTCATCCTGGCCCTTCATCCCGGTCCATCCCTCATCCCGGTCCCGGCCTCACATCCCGGTCCCAGCCCCTCACTCCAGTCCTTTATCCCGACTCCTCATCCCCGTCCAAATATTTCATCCCAACCCCTCATCCCAGCCCCTCATCCCGGTCCCAATCCCTCATCCCAGCCCCTCATCCCACTCCCAGCCCCTTGGCATAGTGTGTTTACAAGTGAAACCTTTTGTGCCCGTTGCTTTCGAGCAGGCTCCGTGAACCCCTGTCGTTCCCACGCCATGTCCGAGGGCCAGGCTTACACCCTGGGAAGCGTTTCCAGCCCGCAGTTCCCCATTCTATGGCCCGTCCCTCCCTCACATTCACAGTACCTCATGTGCCTTGTCTGGGTGAGGAACATCCTCGCTGCTGCCCTCAAAGGAAGTCCCCGGCGCTGAGGGTTCCACCCTCCAGTTGTAGCTGAGCGAGAACATCCCTCCCAAGCTCTCAGTGTCCCGGGCTCAGTGGTGCCCCGCAGCCCCAGCAGGGCAGGGCTCAGGCTGTGTTTCCCCTGGGAGGCACAGAGTGAGCTCCCCATGGCTTCCCTCTGGTTTTGCTGCTCTCCATCCTCTCCCTTTTGGGAGGAAGGGTGCCCAGAGGCTGATGGACACGTGCAGGTGCACACCAAGGGCAGGGAACATCCTCAGGGCAGCAGGGCCCATCTACTTAGGATCTCCTGGCTCCTGCTAAGGAGCAGGAGGAGTGGATGAGATCAGTGCTCACCTGAATAACAGCAGCTCCTTCTTCAGCAGCCCAAGTGCCACCAGAGTCCCTGCTGGTACAGAGGCCTTGGCGCAGCTGTGCCCAGATTCAGGAGGATCCAGGGATCCTGCCTGGATCCAGGAGGTTTCTGATGTGCTCCTTGGCATAGAACTTTCTAAAGCCTTTTGGACCACCTGGGACAGCAGGGCCATGTGCAAGAGCCCTGAAGGTTTCCAGGGAAGGCATAAGAACGTTCTGGATCTTCGCTGGTACAGAACAAATGAATGTGGATTCTTCAAACTGTACTTTAAAAGATCAACTTACAGTGCTAGTAAAAAGATGATCAAGCTAGATGCTAATCTTTACATCAATCAGGTCACTGTGCCAGGAGCTCATTTGCCTTGCAAATACTTTATTGTTACATGCTGTGTCCCTCCCTACTCACTTAAATGACTAACTCCACCCCAAAAAAGACCTTCTGTTCAAACTTCTGGAGAAGAGGCAGATCCTGCTCTTGAAACCATGGGGCCCGTCAGCTACTCCTCAGAGACCTATGACTTGGTGAGTTGGGCCTGGCTTTGCCTGATAACAGGGACAGCAGGTAGGGCTGGGGTGGGCTGAAAGACCTGTTTTCTGTCTGTCTGTCTTCTCACCCTCCTGTTGGCAGAAGCAGAGCTTGAGCCATGTCTTATGCCGGCACAATCAGCCCTTGCATCCCCTTAAGTCCCAGCTTGGACTCCCTGTCGCTTGCAGCGTGGCTGCAGCTGATCCAAGGGTGCTGGGTATTCCCATGTGGAGAGCTGTGGAGCTCCTGGGACCTTGTGTGCACCTGTTCTGAGCATGAGGAGAGAGCACAGGCTCTGCAAAGGGCCAGGTGACTCCCCACTGCCAGCCTGTCCCAGCCTGTGTTCCCCACTGCCCATGCAGCCCTCGGCATTTTGTGGGTGTCAGACACTCATTCCAAGCCAGGCACCTTTTGCACCAGCCTACAGTGGTATAAATGACTGTGCAAAACCCTGTACACCTCGTCTGACCTCCTTACACAGCTGGGATACCCAAGGAAACCCAATGCTCCATATGTGCTCCTACCCTTGTGCTCCTACTCCAGCTGAATTCTCCTTTTGCAATTTGTCCTGCCACCAGAAAGCCATGGCAGTGGAAGTGTGCTGTCCCCTTGCATATCATACTCTATGAGCAAGCAGCTCCATGTGGCACACCTGCATCATTTTTAATGCAGGGGGATTAAGCAGCAATGCATTCAAAACTTTCCAGAATCCTTAGCTTGGTGACTTCACCTCGGTTGTGAATTATTGTAAGTTGTAAAGGAGATCCCATGTGAGAGGGGGAAACCCAGCTAATTTTAGAATGGAGCACCCACAGTCGGGTGCCACAGCAAGAAGAGTTTTAGACCTTTTCTCAGACCTTCTGCAGTTGGGAGTTTGATACACATCATTTCCCACCTCTGTCTCCTGGCAGCTTCCTGGGTTTGGCTCCCTCCCTGGAACAAGGAGGCCACAGATCTCACATGAGCATCACAGTGTTTGCTTTGGTGGTGCCATATATTGCTTTACTTATCCTCAGCACTTGCAGCACCAACCTACCCACAGAGACTTGCAAAAAAGGTCTCCAAAGTGTCTTCTCAAAGTGGAGACACTAACCCCTTGTGCACTCACCAGAGAGGATTGCTTGAGCAACTGTGGCAAGAAAAACTATGGGAATGTTTGCAGCAAAGGTTTTTATCTCAGTATCTCACAGCGAGTACAGTGAAGGCTTCACCTAAATTTTGATACCATACAAGACTGCTCGACTCTGTAACCTTGTGGAAAAGTAAGGTGGCCAAAATGATAACCCCATTTCTCCATAGCAAAAATGCTTTGCTTGCTTAACCTTCCTTGGCTGCAGACTAGACAACCAAAATCACAGTTGCAGAAGAACCACTGAGATCTCTACCAGGTCCCCTCAGGTGCTGCAGGCCAGTTTTCATTGTAATGGGACCAACAGGACTCAAGATCATAAAGGTGCCTGCACCACAGTAATGTGGCATTTCCATAGGCTTTGGTCTTATTCCTAGCTTTTCCTGGTTCAGCACCCAAAGAGGTCATGAGCAGAAGCTCTGACAGTAGATTGCATTGATGTAGGCTTTTTTTTTACGGTTTTGAGAATGAAACGTGCTGCTCCCAGCCCTGGTGTGGACTAGAAGGGAATGACTCACATGGAAAATCCGTAATAGTGCACAAGCTGCTTCACTTCTGCAGCCAAATGTTTTGACTGCTGACAGTTGTGGGGAACTGAGAAAAGCAGCTGACACACAGAGACTAGAATAAATCTGAGATGTGGGTCAGAGGGATCCCTGAACAAAAAGCACACAGGAACAGCCTTCTCAGGCATGCACTTGTTACAGAGACACCACTTTTTCTCCCACCCCCAAATCTGACTGCAATTGTCTTGCAGGAGACCTGTTCAAAGGTCCCTCTGCATGCACACTGTTGATTTATCTCATCGCAGATCAGGCAGCCACCTGCTCCCAGTCCTAGAAATGGGAATCACAGCAGAGCCCCCAGAAGCCTCAGCTTGTCACATTCAGTGTATCTCCTGGAGCTCTGGTCCCTGTCCTTCCTGTCTCAGCCCAGACTCTGACTTTTCATTCTCTTTTATTTGCCTCCAACTCATCTCTCTCTGCTCCCACCCACACGTGGTGCTCTGCTCGGAGATGCATGAGAGGACACCTCAGATAGCTCCGCACACGCTTCCCCTGCCACAGCAACTGGCTTTACAGTAAGAGCCCTCCCTGCCTGCTCCCCATCAGCAATCAGATGGTGTCTGATAGTGGCACTCAGCCTCTGCACCTCTGGCTCCAAATACAAGGTGATGCTGGAAGCTGGTCAGTGGCCAAAGCCACTGAACACTGCCCAGGCTCCCCATCCATCACCATTGACGGTGCTGGGATGGCTCCAAGGCAGGACTGACACTCCAGCCAGCAAACCTGACCATTTCCTATCCTTTCCTTTTCTCCTTCAAAGCTGGAACCCTCCAGCCTCTCCCCCCAGTGAAATTTCCCATTCCAACATATAATCTGTTTGGGGTTTTCAGCACGGTCACCTGCACAGCCCGAGCAGTCAGGTTTGGCCACTGCACCAAATTGCAAAGGTTTTTGGGTTGGTTTTGTTTTTCTCAAAGAGATGCAAGGATCTGGCACTGGGCAACACATCACAGGTTTCTCTGTGTGTTGGTAACTCCTGAGGAAAGGTCTGGGTACAGACTAGGCAGGAAATACTTTCAAGTCAGGGAGAAAAATAACTGGAAAGGATTTCTAAAGTCTTTTGTCTTTAGCAGCAATCTCCAAAATCATGCCCTGAACCAGAAAAATAAAGGTTCTTTGGGAACACAGAATGCTTCTCACCAAAGGCTTGCAGCCCAATTGTCATATTAGTTCAGATGAGCCCTGCCACTGCCTCTTTACCCCAGACAGTCACATGTGGAGGCACCCAGTGCATTGCCCAGGGAAGGCTGCCTGAGAGACAAGAAGCAGAAATCACCCTTCCCTAGCCAAGCACAGTGCAGGACTCCAGGCTGATCACACACATTTGGCTTAGCAGCACACTGGGTGTGCAAAAACCCCCAAATGAGCTCTAAAGCTGTGTAAAGCAGGGCTGTATTTTTGGACGGGAACTTTGGCCGAGGAGGAGGGAAGGAGCAGCAGGTGCAAACGGCTGCAGCTGGCAGTGAAAGGTATGAAAGCAGTGAGCAGAGACTTCCGCTGTGGTCGACACTGAAGTCTCAGCACGGGTCTCTGGAGAGGGTGTGGGTGGGGGACCTCAGGGTGACTGTGACTGCTGCTGAGCTCTTCCCAGTTGTCACTGATTTGTCAGCTTGCCACGAGCCTCCTGCGTCGCTCTCTTTGTGTGCTCATCCCAGCCCTTTGCCTTTGTGAGTACCCAGCTTCTGCAAGGTGCCCAAGGCCAGCTGGAGTGTGCCCACTGTCCAGGAAGCTCATCCTGAGCACAATTCCAGCTTCCTCGATACTTGCCCACAGCCTCAGCCCCATTATAGGCTGCTCACCTGGCAAGAAGATAGAGCAGGCCAAGAGTGAATCACATCTGTGGCACTTTCTATTGCACTTTCCTTACTGGGTATCAGCCTGGGGTCCAATTGGTGCTTTCAAGTTCCCTTTCCTGCTCTGATTGCAATTAATTCAGAACTGCAAGGTTTACCAACAGAACAGATTTCTCTCTCCAGCATCCCCTCCTGTAGCTATGGCACCACGGTGGCTCACAGGCTTTCCTCCAGTCGTGTTGAACATCTGCCCCACACCTTCCTCTGAGCGTGTGGAAAGCAATCTCAAGGACAGCTGCTGCTGTCCCCACCTCACCTTGCCCTGCCCCAGGCAGCTCCCAGGCTTCTGAAGAGAAGAAGGGCAGTGCAATCCCACCACCTGTATCAGAAATGGATAGAAAAAATTGGGAAAGCTGGTAGAGGAGGGTTCCATGCTGTGTGAGAAAGCAAAATCCACCAGCAGGTAACTTGGCAAGGACCAGGAGATGAAACTGGTCATCTGACTGGACACTAAAACATCCCCAAATGTGCTAGTTAGAGATTAGGTCCTGAGCTGTCAGAGAGGGAGACAACCCTCTCCCTTTGCTGCTGCACCTTCTGGCACTGGGGGGGCCTCCAAGGTCATCACACTGCACGGGCAGCACCTCCTTCTGATGCAGGTGGGCTCAGAGTGCTCCACTCTAGGTCTGCCAGGTACAAATGAAGGGCTGGGTTCTTGTGTCCAGAAAATCCCCTCTGTTAACCAGACTCTCTCTGTTCCCCAGAGCCAGGTGGAGCTGAGTGGGTACTACGAAGCTGAGAACACCACCCCTTCTCTAGAGGGCTACTTTTGCTTCAACCCAGCCTCATCTGTGGTCGGCAACCAGAGAGACCCCTTCAGAAAGGTCTTCATGCCCCTCATCTATCTGCTGATGTTCATGTTGGGCACTGTGGGCAATGCTCTGGTCCTGGTCATTTTAGAAAGGTTCAAGCGGTCTCGCACCACCACGGAAAACTTCCTTTTCCACCTCACCCTGGCCAACCTGGCATTGCTGCTCACCTTCCCGTTCAGCGTGGTGGAGAGCTTGGCTGGGTGGGTGTTTGGGAAGTTCCTCTGCAAGGTACTCAGTGCTGTCCACAAGATCAATTTCTACTGCAGTAGCATGCTGCTGGGGTGCATCGCTGTGGACCGCTACCTGGCCATCGTCTATGCAATCCACACCTACCGCAAGCGCCGAGCTCGCTCCATCCATCTCACCTGCACGGCTGTCTGGCTCTGCTCACTGCTTCTCACTTTACCCGATCTCATCTTCATGGAAGTCTGGACAGACGACAGCAACCGCAGCATTTGCTATTTTCCAGAGGTTGGGATCGATGGCAACAACGCCTGGCTGGCAACTCGCTTCCTCTACCACACCGTGGGCTTCTTTGTGCCCCTGCTGGTCATGTGTTACTGCTACATGGCCATCGTCAGGGTGCTCTGCCAGTCCCAGCGCTTGCAGAGGCAGAAAGCTGTGCGTGTGGCCATCCTGGTGACAGGCATCTTCCTGCTCTGCTGGAGCCCCTACCACATCGTCATCTTCCTGAACACACTCACCAAAGTGGAAGCCTTCACCAAGAACTGCCTCCTGGAAGACCAGCTGGACACAGCCATCATGGTGACAGAGGCCATTGGCTTCACACACTGCTGCCTCAACCCCATCCTCTACGCCTTCATCGGAGTCAAGTTCCGCAATGACTTCTTCCGGATCCTGCAGGAGCTTGGCTGCATAAGTCAGGAGACCCTGCAGGAGATCCTGGAGGTGACAAGGAAGGGTAGTGGGATTGAGTCTGACAACACCACCTCCATCTCCACCTTCTAGCTGGGAAAGGCTGCCTGCAGGACAGAACTGGCCTAGGGCTTTCCTTCCCAGTGGCACACTTGCTGTGGTCTCAGTTACAAGTTTCACATCCCTACCACTTCCTTTGCTCCTCAGGAAACAGGTCCAAGAGCCACCAAACACCCGAATCCCATCACATACCTTGCCTGGCTCCTCCTGGTTCTCCTGCTTGTAGAGATCTGCTGTTGGTGAATGCTGGCTGTCCAGTGGTCACTCTCGTGGGGCTGGATGAACCCGAGTGGGTTGGACTGACATTCCCACCTCTTCCTCAAAAAACTGACCCCAGGCATCCTGTGCATGAAGCCAGGCAGGAGAGTGGGGTGCCAGGGGCAAGGAGAAAGGTGCAGCCAAGTAAATGCAAGTGACGTCAGTGAGCAAGGGCTGAGGACAAAAGCTAAGCAGGTCTCCATTTCACCAGCTCAGGTTGGTACAGGTGTGCCCAAGGAAGCAGCAGGATCCATTGGCCACAGCAACTGGAAGGAGAGATGCAGGTAGGACCGATGGAGACTGTAGAGTTCAGTGGCATGGCATGGACATACAGTGCTGGACACTATCTGATTACAGCACTGTCCTCCTGCTGCCTGACATCCCCCCAGCCAGCCACAACACATCCACCTGTCCAACACAGCTCATGCCAGGAGGTCCTCCCACAGACTGAAAGATGTGACTGTCACAGACTCCTTTCCTGACACCAGTTGCATCCTTCCCCACTCATTTGGTCTGTTTTACTGCTGTTAAGATCTTTTGTGAGCAGCTGCTGAACTGAATGCCTGACTATGCAAAAGTCTTGCTTTAAGGAAAAACACCATTTGAAGAGATGGCATCTGCCTTGTGACTGTGCACAGGGGAGAGAAACCACACAGCTTTTAAGTCTGAAGGTGTAACTTTTATTCAGCTCATTGTATGGCAATTTGTGGGTTCTGAGAGCGAGAAGACCCACTGCCCCAGCGTAAGGAAAAGAGCTCCTTTGCATAACTTCTCTTTGTTTTCAGCAAGGCAAGAGGAAATACAGCATTTTGCTTTGCACTATGCTTTCTGATATTTTTCCTCCACCTACATCAACAGGGCTTTCAGAAATTAAGTGCATCCAGGTGTACAGAGAACAGACCGTGCTCTGAACTGCAAGTATCCAACAACTGCTCAGATCAGGGCATCTTGGTAATTTGATTCAAAATAAGAGCAGCAGCTTTCCCTGTCATTAATTCTTGCACCACGAGCTGGTGTGTGGGGAAGCCTTTAGCAGGTTCAGGCAGCCTGCTGCTGCCTAGGAGGTCTTGTCACAGCATAACAGCAAGTTCACAATGCTGCTCCATGACATTTCTGTTGCTAAAGAGTGCTCTGGCCTGAACTGGACGAGAGCCACACGTACCAACCATCACATGAGCATGATCCTCACCACAAGCACCCTTCCAAATCTTCTCTACCCTTCACCTCACTTGGAGCAGTGTCAGTTCTCCTGCTGCAGCAGGAATTTTGTGCTAAACTCACTTCTCAAGTTCAGCCCACTAGCAAAGGGCTCAGTCCCAGGTGAACTTCACTGTACACAAGGGTCCTTCTAAAAAAATCAGTCATTATGGAAGGGGTCACATTACCTCAGTCTGGCTCAGGCAGAGCTCTCAATAGCTCCTTCTCCTGTTGTGATTGAGGAGAACTCACCAAGTATAAGGCAGCCCACCATTTCCTGCAGCGCTGCATCTTCAAAGATAAAACCTGATCGTAGTTGTTCAAACATGTACATGCAGCAGAGGAAGAGCAGCTCTCTTTAGCCTATCCGTGTTCTTCATGGCTGTACCAGTGAGCAGACCCATTGCAGATGCATTGCAAACACCTCCCCAGCAGGTTCTGATTGAGAACTGTGTTTCTACATGAAACTGTTGCTGAAGAAATGAACAGTGAGTGTAAAATTCTTACAGTGGTCACAAAGTAAAAAGAAAATCTGCACGCAGAGTAAGAGTGAACAGATTGATTACTCATCTATTGTTACTGTAGTTTTTAGTACTGGTATGTACAAACATTTAGAAATTTTTGATGTAAGCTGTAATAAACAGTTGAATAAAACACCTTCCTCTCATGGATAGTGTTTGTAAGCAGCTGCCTGCAGTCATGTCACTTTCTTGAGGGAAACACATCAGGGAGCACTAAGTGGGCAGATGGCACCTTTCTGACCAGTGCTGCTGCTCCCACATGGGGACCACAGGGCTCAGAGGAGCACCTTGTTCAGATTCCCCTTCCCCAGTGCCACAGAAGGCCCTGCTGTGCTCAGAGGCAGTCCAGACCTACGTTAGCTTTGTGCTTTCCAGAGCCTCTTCCACCAACTGCAGCACCTCCTGCCCCAGCTTTACAGCAGCTGCTAACCCAAGTGGAGAGCTGCCCATGCACCTGCATTTGGCTCAGCCAGCCTGGGAATGGCTTGGCTCAGGGCTGGCAGACCCTTCCCCAAAGAGCAGCCATTGCTCCTCCTGCAGCCAACCTGCTGAATGGTGACAAGAAAGCATGAGGAACTTTCCTTCACCGCACAGGAAGCTGGGCTTTCCACTCAATGAAACCCTCGCTGTCTCCTCAAGGTTTGCATGGCTGTCACACATCTTTGCCCCAGCAGGCTTCCCTGCTAAGCACTTACGCTGCCTGAGACACCCTCAGACACATAGACCTTCTGGCTCCCCTATGGAGCTCTGCTCAGCCTCTGGTCCATGGCTACCAAGTGAGGCAGGTGGACTCTGCCCACCCAGGCAGCTGGGAAGGGGCACTGAGCCCAGAGGAGCTCCAGAGTGGCTCCTGCAGGGAGTGAGGAGGTGGAATATGGGAGGGCAATCTCACCACCACCCACAGCACACCCTCTGCACCCCCAGCCCTGGCCTGTGCTCTGCAAACAAGGCTCCAGCAGCTAACCCAGAGCAAGCCTCAGTCTGTGCCGAAGGCAACACCAAAGGCAGGGACACAGAGACCCACAAACAGCATCTCCTGTGGGGCCACTGAGCCTCCCAGGAGACAGAGCTGGGGCGTTCCAGCAGAGCATCCTGCTCCACACACACACTGGCAGGCAGCAGAGCGTGCAGGGGTGAGCACGAGCCAGGAACGCATGAATGAACGCGTGCCTGGGAGAGCTGCAGAGAAGGGGCTCCCCCAGTGCCCACAAAACCCTCCCAGCAGCCCCTGCACCCTCTGTGGTCCCGGGGAAAATCACAGGGGAAAAGACAGGCACAGGGTCAGGTTCTGAAATTTGTCTTTTTAATAAAAAGGCACCTATAAAACAGGTCAATACATTACAGGCAGCACAGATACCCAAAAACAAGCCTAAAAATTGTTTCAAATAAAAACCAATAAGATGTCTTCACATATTGTATTTATATATTTATATTTATATATATATATTTATATAATGGTACAAAATGACTGGGGAAGTTTCTCCATGGGATGACAGAGAACAGGTCAGTCACCTTTACCTCAATGTGAAAGCTAATTCTGGGTGTGTGATTATCCGATGTACTGAAAGATGCGGTTTCCCAGCGTACACTTTTTTTTTGGAGCTGGAAAAACACAGCGAAGTCATGGCTAAAAGATGGGCAAACCTTCTACTGTGATTAGGTGGAGTCAGTACACAGAACTCAAGCTGAGAAGCCGAGCAATAAACTACAAGACACGAGACTAGACACAGGTCACGGCAGCAGGCAACCAGCTGATGGCAAACCTTGCCCAGGTCTAACAAGGACTGGCTGTCACTGAGCCTCCAGAGGAACTCCTGCCACACTGCTGTTCACAGACATGGTGGGGAGTGGTGCCCAGGGCAGAGGGGTGTTAGGCAGCACTTCTTCTCCCCGCTGTTCAGCCCTTGCAGTGGTAGGGGTAGGGCTGGCTCCAGGGCAGTGCAATTTTGCAGAAGAGCACCGACTGCTGCTCTAGAATCCTTACCTCTGACCTAGCATTGGGATTTCCCTTTTGTATCCAGGGCTGCTGAGTCAAGAGGTGTTCCTGCTGTCACCAGGCACACACAGCACTGCACAGCCCTGTCACTGAGCAGCCAGCACTGGCTTCCCAAATACTGCATGGCCCTGTAGCCCGGGGGGCTCCAGCCAAGCAGAGACAATGCACTGCCCATAGAGTGAGGACTGCAAGCCCCAAGCAACTTCTGTGTCAGGCTGGGCGAAAGGGACAACAGGGAAGGTATGAACACATGGAGATCTCAACTGGACTAAAGCAACAGCTGTCTACAGACAAACAAAAAACTTCCATATAGAAAATGTTATGGCTTCAAATTAGCCAAGAGTAGCTGGTGGGTGATGAGCAAGGTTTGGGGCTGTAATTGGTATTTGGATGTTTACGAGAAACTACCAGCAGCCAACACCCTGAAGTGCAGCCAAGAGAAGCCACAGCCTTTCAGGCAAGTCAAGCTTAGAAAGAGCTACATCTGTTTGAGCCACATCCTCCCATGTGAAACACACAGTGAAAGGATGGAGAATCCAACCAGCCAACATGTCAAGTCCAAAGCCTGAGCTGAAGATTATTCCTCTGCTCCCAGTGCTAAGGCAGGGATGAGCATGTCCTGTTTTACCACCTCAAAAAAAGCTACTTGCTCACATCATATACAACAAACCCCTAAAAAGCAGGAGACTAGAGCAAGATCCTTCCTCAAATCCAAACCCATGGTTCTCACCCAGCACTGCTCGCTACGAAATGCCCCAAAGCTTCAAGGTATTCCTAAACTGGGCTTTGTGACTCCATCTCCTCACAGACTGCATCAAGACAGCTGCTGGGCTGAGATTTCAGCACCCACCAGCCTGCCCAAACAGGCAACATGGTAAAAAGTGTTGCTGTTCACTCACTGTTTAACAATCTCCCTTTCTGAAGCCTTCTCCTCCCTGCAGTAGCAAGTTGGGAAAGGTGAGCTCTTGTTATAAGAGAGGTAGTGTGCTAGGTGTGGCTCTGCAGAGATAATCCTCCAAGTGGTGTTCCCCCAGCAGTTGTGTGCCCCAGGCTCACTGCTGGATGCTGGAATGGGCCCACAGACACTGATGGATGCTGGAATGGGCCACAGACACTGCTGTGTGTGCAGAAGTGTGTGCACATCACCCCACGCCCCCCTCCGTGAACAAACACAGGAAAGACCACCAGGGCCACGTGCAGGAAGACCTCATGGAGTGCAGGATGGGGAGGATGGAGTGCATCCAGGAAAGCCAGAGTTGTCCAAGTGGCACACTTCTGCCAGCCTAGGGATGAGGGATTGCAATGCAACTTCAGCCTCTTCTGTCCAAAGCACAGGGTGGCCACACCACCACCACCGACCAAGACTTACGCTGAGGAGGAGTATTGCATGCAGGGACAGGTCCTCTTCAACAGCTGGATCTCTCCTGTGCCACAGGGCAGGGCTGTTGCTGGCAGCTCAGGGCCAGATGGAACAAAGACTGCCTGCAAAACGCTGGAGGAGAAGGACTGACAAGCATGAGGAAGACCTGGGAGAGCATTCAACAGCAATGGAGGCACGAGACAGTGGCAGATGATGATGGATGGGTCATGGGCTGGTGTAGGAAGGCTGCAGAAGAGCAGGGTTCCTAGCTAGCTCCTGGAAGCACTGGAATGCACCACCTCGCTCACCTTGGAGCCCACCAGTCCCTACACACCATAACACCCTGCCCACAGGGGACACAGCGTGGAGGGAAGAGAAGGAAGGAGAGGTGATAGGGCTGGCCAAGACCTTCAGGTCCAGCATGTTATCATCTGCAAACCCAGATCCTCGCCACTTCTCCAGCTGGAGGGCCAGCATCCTCCCCATTCTGGCCACAGCAGCTTCTCCACAGAGCAGTGGCAGCTGCATGCCGTGAGGCTGTGGCCTCTGCCCTGCTGGATGAGCACTGCTCCAGCAGAGTTTCACTGGGGCCACAGCTCTGGGTGGTGGTTGTGTTTGTGTACTCGGCATGGCATCCACAGGGGCCTGAGATCTGCATAACACTACACCCCCCACCCCCCTGCACATGCAAACCATCCAGATGCATGAACAACACAGGTCTGACACAGAGTCACTCTACAATGGGATCTCTCAGCACCCTGTGCACCCTGGGGATCCTCCTCCCTCCCCTCCCCAAGGAGAGTCTTCAATCCTTGCACACTGTTGCCTTTAGCATGTTTGTTTTTTTTTTTTGTTTCTGTTTTTTAAAACATGTTTTGAGGCTTCTATTAAAACACAGAAATACAGAACAATTAAAAACCAGCACAAGTTTTGCCTTTCCCAGCGACCTATTTACAGCTAGTTCCAAAAACCCTCTTGCACATTTTGGTTGCTTAAAAAGGAAGGGGGAAAAAAAAAAAGAAAAAAGAAAAAAAGCAAAAAGAGAGGGGAAAAAAGGGAAAGAAAAACACTTGACGGAGGAAAACCGTAAGTGAAAACTTTACAAACTGCCACAGGGTCTGGATGTCCCTAGTCACCACCCAGGGTTCAAAGTAACAACCCTACTCCCAGCCCCTCCACCCTCCCCTTCCCCAAAAAAGAAAGGAAAAAGAAACCCAATTCACATCAAGTTTACTGCACATCTGGTTTTTCTGTGTAGAGGCGAATCCGATATGAAAAGCATCCCACGTGGTGTCCTCCACTGGCATTGGCCCCCAACCCTCCCTGGCAGAAAGGTTTCAAAATGTTTGTAGAGGCAGCCCAGTCCCCTCCCCAGCCCTGAGCGCCAGCCAGGGTTAGAAAGGCAAGTTTGCCATGTTGCCAGGCCCGGGGATGTAACTCATCTGGCTGTCCAGGGAGACACTCCTCTGCCTCATCTGGTGCGTGACCATGAGGTTCTGCTGAGGCGGGGGCCCCATGAGAGAGCCCTGAGGTGACATCATGTGTCCTGTCTGGGCATACATCTCCCCCGACACAGACATGCTCCTCTGCTTAGCCTGCATCAGCATGAAATTCTGCTGGGCCATCAGGCTCTGCTGCGGAGACATCATGCCCTGGTGCATGCTGTTGCCCATCATGCCTTGCTGGGGTGGTATGCCTGTCCTGCCCAGCATGGGCACTTGTCCAGGATGGCACATGGGCATGCTGAGTCCCCTCTGCACGCCCTGCTGCCCGGGAAGGCTGGGGGCATTCATACCTGGCCGCACCGGGGGCTGCTCAGCCATCATGTTCTGCAGGTTCATGAGGTGGAGGTTGGAAGGCTGAGATTTGGGCGCCTGGCTGTCGCTCTTGGGGAAATACTGCAAGGTGCTGCTTGGCTTCTCTGACGGGATGATCCTGGACAGGTCGAACTCAGGGATCCCCGTGGGCGTGGGGCGGATGACCTCGCTGAGCTCGGGGTCGTTCAGCACCGATGCCACCCCGGGAAGCACGGGTGGGTAGGGCTCACCAATCCGAGGGGGGATGTTCTTGCCCATCATGTGCTGCTGAGGGGGCATCTGGCCAGGCTGCTGGGAGGGAAGGTCCTCAGGTGGCAAGGGCATCCCTGGCGGGTAATGCTGCTGCATCCCAGGGCCACCTCCTGCACCGGGAGCCATGGGCATGCCTCCAGCTGGAGATGGCATGGCGTTGTGGGGCTGCTGCATGCGGGGGAACACGAGCTGGTTAGAAGGAATCATCTGTGAACTGTTGGGCACGGGGCCACACTGCTGGTTCAACGAGTCCTGGGGACCCGGGGGCAGCATCATGGGGTTCTGGGGGGGCACGCCAGCCCCTGGCCCACTCGGGTGCATAGGAATGTTGGAGCCCAGAGGGTTTGGGGAGGACATCATGGAGGTGGGGGGTGGTTCGTGGGAGAGGGGCTGCTGACCAGGCAGGTTCATTCCCATGGGGCTCTGAGAGGATCCAGGTCCCACAGAGTTCAAGTGCAGTTGATTTGGCTGATTCCCCGTCACACCTAAGGACAGGAAAAGGAGAGAAGAGTTAACCCTTCCCCCAGATCTCTCAGGGCTGCAAAATCCACATCCTGAAAGCCTGTTGAGCACTCCTGCTCAGAAATCCCTGAGCATGGAGAGTGATGCCTAAAAAGGAGATGCAAGATAGGCTTGCAAAGCACCAATATCAGGAAAACACACCCAGATTCAGCTCCCTAAGCCCACGAGCACCAGAGAACTCTTCCAACTTCATTCAGTCCCACGCTGCATTTGTAGATTCTTACAGTCCCCTGATTTTAGAGTCCTGTCTGGCTCAGTGTGTTGGGACAGCCCCACAACATGCTCTCACAGGGCTCCCAGCCAGCTGGAAGACACCGAGGAGTGTCCCTTCACCACTGCCTGCCACAGGGTTTGCCACACAGCAAGCTCCAGTGACCACACCACCCTGGGTGGGGAGGAGGAAAAAAGCAGAAGAGTGGGCAGCCCAACACAGGTGCAGTCCGGGCAGGAGGCCTGTGCCCATCAAACAGCAGAGCCATCCATGCCTGTGGAGGCAGCCAATGCATTTGCATGCCTGCAGTCAACCTGAGTGACTGCTCAGCAGTGAAAGAGTCAAAAAGTTGATCTTTCATTTTGAAAACTGCCAAAAATATTTACCAGACCGCTTTAAACATCTGACTCAAGTGGTAGAGCATGCTGGAATTCCCCCTTGGGCTGGTCACCAAGTGACAAAAAACACTCATTTGCCTAGCTGTCCTCACCAGCTAGTGAAGCGTGTCTGACCTACTGAAATCACAACTATGCTACCTACAACATAGCCTTGCCTGTGCAGGCACCTGGACTCCACTCAAAACACCAACTCCAAAGACCTGTTTGGAGTGTGCCTGTCCCACCACACAGAAACAAAAGGGGTCTAAGCAGTAGACCTCTGCCTGCAAGTCCTGAGCCTGAGAAAACTCCAGGAGCTGTGAAAATTCAGGGCCAATGTATCTGCATGGGGTAAAGGTAGGTCTAAAAAACTCTAGAGCTCATGGAAGAAGGATGTCTCAAGCCAAACTGGCTCATGTACTTCCAGACAGCACACCCAAGCCAAAAGCTGATGGGCAGCCTCAGCACAGGGCAGAGAAATGCACAAATTATTACCAACGAAGGCAGATTTAAGCTTTTGACATGGCAGTCAGGGGGAGAACAGAGTTTCTAATGCCTCCTCCACCTGCTGCCTCAGGCCCGCTGACAGCCATGAGATGGTGTGATCCCTTGCAAGGATCCCTTGCTCCAGAAGTATGTACCTGACATACTTCCAGGTGGGAGCATAGGCCTGTCCGGCAGCAGCTCGTCGTCAGAGGTGGCGATGGTTTTGATGGCATTGTGGTAAAGTGGTGTGGAGCTGGGCATGGCATACTTGGACATCTGGGACATCATCAGTGAGAGTGGGTTCTGAGAGGGGGATGGATCTGGAGAGGAAGTAAAAGGCATGTTGGGATTCATGGTGCTAGAGGTGTTACTGGCTGGTGCAGAAGAGCTGCTCCGAGGCCCGGAAGGGAGAGAACCTGCAAGCAAGAGAGAGACCAGCTTAGTATTGTCCACACTGTGGCTTGCTACCATCAGAGAACCCTGTCCCCTCCTTCTGATGGCAGTGACCAGAGGAGGCTGCAAAACACAGCTCAGCACCCTCCAGACTCTGAGAAGGCTCATGCAGAGACCAGAGCACTGCTCCAGAGTGCTTCCAGAGAAGCAGACTTCCACTTCAGCCTGCTCCTGACTGCCCAGCACAGACACAGCTTTTGATGCCTTATCACAGAGCATAAGCTGGGCATGCAGTAAGAGCTGTTTTGCCCACCCTCTCATCTTCCTCAAAAGGCCCTGTTTTGACTCCTGGGAAAAAAATACTTGTTCCATGAGATGCCACGCACCTGCATGTGTGTTTTCCCACTCCTGTGAGAGCTCATGGGCTGGAAAGAAACACCATCCACACACTCAGCAAGCACAGACGTGCACTCACACACAAAACAACCAGCATACCCTGATCCAGTGCTCCCATGGAAGCAGATGAGTTCATGCTGAGAGTCTGCTTGCTCTGGTTGACTCCTGGACTGGGCATGGTGGCTTTGGGAGATGGCACCCAACCAGGGGAAGGAACAGCCATAGAAGGGGACTTCAGGCGGCTTGGTGAGCTGGTTGGAGACCGGACATTGAGAGAGGAGCTCATCACCTGGGGGGACTTGAGGGGCCCAGACTGGTTTGAAGGTGGCATGTTGACCATCTGCGAGGGTGTCTGTGGGGACTTGAGGTTGGCAGATGGGGAGGTGACCAGTGGTGAGTGCACCTGGCTAAGGGTGGGAGACTTGAGGTGACCCATGCTGGGGGAATTCATCTGGCTGATGTTGATGGTGAGGTCAGAGGGCCGGCGGCCCAGCCCCCGGGAAGGTGCTGGGTGCATGTTGGCCAGGTTTCCCCCTGGGGTGGGAGTGGGATTGGAAGCTGGAGGCAGAGGGATGTGGCTGAGCCTGGTGGTGCCACTGATGTTCCCAACAGGCATGGTGCCCTGCTCTGGGCTGAACATGTCTGAGCTGCTGCCCATCTCCTGGGGCATGTTGGGGTAAGGCCCTTGCCCGCTCGAGAAGCCTTGCTGTCCTTGGTTCGGGAACTGGGAGGGAATCATCATTTTCTGGGGTCCTGTTAGCATTGCACTACCATTGCCATTCTGAGCCCTCGCCCTGGCCAGCTCCTCGGGGCTCATGCCCTGGTGGGCCATCATTTCGGGGCCCCTCATCTTCTGCGACATCATCATCTGCTGCTGAGGGGTCATCTGGACATTGAGGTTCATGTTCATGTTCATGTTGACATTCATGTTCATGTTGAGGTTGCCAGGGCCCATGGGTGCATCCATGTCCCGAAGGCCTGACTGACTCATTGGGGGGCTCAGCATCCCCCGAGTGCCTGCAAAATCCATTCCCATTGGGGCACTGCTCAGGCTCTCCCCCGTTATCTGCCCAGCAAACATGGATGGATCCATCTGCCTGTGAGCCTGCATCATCCTCTCCATTTCCATGCTCTGGCTCATGGAGTTGCCCGATATTCCCATGGGTCTCTGCATTGCCACTGGGCGTTTTTCCATGAGCTGATGCCGCAGGATCTCCTCCCTGGCACGGGGATTCATAAACCTTTCTGGGTCCCCTTGCCCTGATGGGTAGGGCAAGGTGCCTTGTGGAAAGTTCCCGGGGCCTCCCATAGGAGACATATCGTCATTCCATCCCATGCCGGGCCTGACTGGCCTCTGCATGGCATTCATGGGCCCGAGAGCATCCAAGGGCATGTTCTGCATCCCTCCAAAGCCGGAGACTCTCTGCATTTGATTCCCAGGGAACCGTGGCCCAGGGAAGGGTGGCCCTCCCCTCAGCTGCATAGGGTCCTGCACATCTATGGGTCCCCTCAGCTGACTGCCCATCCCTGGCGGCCACTGCTCCCCAGGCTTGCTGTGGTAGGGTGGAGGGGGCCCACGCATCATCATGCTCCCCATGGACTGTGGGATCATGATCTCCTGCATGGGCCGCCCGTGGATGCTGATCTGCTCCTCTTTCCGCCGCTTTTCCTCGTAGTATTCTTCCTGCAGCTTCCTCCAGGCCACTTGCTCGGGTGTCAGGCTGTCCTGGTTCAGCCGCTGCATCATCATGTTCATCTGCTGCCCCATGTCAGCGCCGGGGTGGTGGGGCACCTCGTGTTCCAGCCCGGGCCCTCCGAGGCTCTGGGTCTGGGAGATCATGGACTGCAGAGGCTCTTCGTACTTCTTCATGGCGGCGGGGGGCGCAGGGGGCTGGGCAGGGGCAGCCTGTGGCTGAGGGGCAGTGCCACCCTCCCCTGCGCTCTGGCCGGGCTTGAGGAAGGGCTCGGTCTCCCCGCTGCGCAGCAGCAGCCGCTCAATGTCCCGCAGGGTCTGCAGAGAGCGCTCCCGGTGCTCCAGCTGCTCCTTCGACAGCCCTTCCGAGTTCATGGCATTCCTGGCGCCCAGCCCTGCCTGCCCTGGCATCCCTGGGCCCGGACCCTCTGCCAGGAGGCTGGCGCTGGGCGCGGCGGCCGCGTCCACCTGCCCGGGCTGCATGGTGCTGGCAGGGGCGCTGGGCGTGTTTGGGTGGTTGTTTCCAGGCTGGTTGCTGCTGCTGTTGTTCCCCAAAGAGTTGGGAGTCAGATCTCTCCGGACATCTTCACCTGTCCCTTCCTGAGGCGCAGGCAGAGGGGTTTGGCTGATGGTCTGAGCTGGGGGTGGTGGAGGCTGTGGTGGGGGAGGCTGTGGCTGTGGCTGACTCGCTTGAGGGGCTGGTGGCTGGGACTGTGGAGTGTTGGCAGCAGGAGGGTTAATTGGAAGCGGCTCGGCAACCCCCAGCACTTTAGGAGCAGGCACCTAGCACAGAAAAAGGGGAAGAAACTTGAGAAGGGAAAAACCCTAGAGAGGTATTGCTCCCTGCACCCTGCAGGAGACCCCTCTGTCCCAGAAAGATGGCTCATGGCAGTTCACCTTCACTCCTTGCAGAAAAGATGCAGGCCCTACTACATGCCATGGGAATGCACAAGAGGATACTCTGCCCACTTGGCTTTGGAGCCACACGCCATGCCCCATCCCAAACTTTTCACAGCAAGGGCTTGTGCCAAAGAGGTTCCACAGCAAAGCAGTGTCCCTTCCCACTGAAAGGGCACTCTGGCAACCCCTTCCTCCATAGCTGAGCCAGGGGCTGTGGAGGACAGCCATGGCAGAAAGGAGGGGTAGCAGTTGGCAGCACATGCCACCAGGACCATTTGGTTCATGGCTGGTATACCTGGTCTAGCTTTGCCCGTGGGACATTCTGCTGATGGTAGGCCAGAATGGAGTCGGCTCGGCCCTGCAGAACAGCTTCAGCAGCTCTGGGGAGAGAGCACAAATCGCTTGAGAATAGGCACTGTCCCCATCACACCCATCCCCAGGTGCCACCTCCGCTCTTCAGTCCTGCAGGAAGAGGGAAATCTCTGGAGGGAATGTTCTCAGAGTCCTCTCCCCTGTCCTGCACAGGTCCCATGAGGATCTCCAGCTGATGATCACTTGCCCTGGAATGTCCCTCTTGCTGTGTCCTGTGACAGGCTTTGCCTTGTGCCTGCTGCCCTACGGTGGCTGTCACCAAGAGGCTCTGGGATCTCTCACACCAGAGCTCTAAACTAAACAGACTAAGCTAAACAGACTGAACTACTACACTGCTACAACCCCATGGCTGAGACAATCATAGAATCAACTGGCTTGGGAGAGACCTTTGAGATCAAGGATGCAGGACAGCAGGGAGGAACTGTGTGCAGAACACCCAAGTGTTATATGGGTTACAAGTGTTACCCACCCCTTAAGTACTCCCAAATCAGCCCAGTGGCCTGCAGTGCTTTGGGTGAATCAATTGCTGGACACTGATGTGCCAGATGTGCTGTCCAGCAGGGCACAGCACCAGGAGGCAGCGGGCATCCAACTCCAACTCTGCCCACTCACAGTGTCTCCATCAAACCTCCTGACCCCCAGTGGGGCTCCCACTCTGTGCAACCACAGGGGCACAGGTATCTCCATCCCGGGGGATGGATGTGTTTGCTGCTTACGTGTTAGCAAGGTGCGTTGTGAAGACGTAGACGAACTGGGACTGCTTCCCTGCTCCGCCGCCTCCTCCTGCCGCAGCCTCTGGGCGCAAGCCGGGCGCAGCACCATGGGGCACGCTGGCAGAGCTGCTCTCGCTGAGGCTGGGCAGCGGGTTGGACCCTGGGCCAAGCTGTGGGGCCGTGGACATCGCAGGCTCTGCTACATTACAGCCTGCGGGAGCGGAGGGCATTGCGGGAGCGCCGGGCAGGCAGGGGGCAGCACCAGCCCGTGCCGGCGCCGCTGCGCACCCGGCATTAACATTCATTAGCACCCCGCAATTAGCAGGGGCATGCCCTGCCTCCCCCCCGCCGCCCCCCTGCTCCCCTCCAGCCGCCTGTCCCCGGCTGGTGCGGGGACATGTGCGGGGACATCGCAGCATCACTCCCCCCAGGCGCACCTGGGCGCGGGCTGTGGCAAGGCAAGTGCCACTGTCCCTTCCCACATGGGCTGTGGATTGTGCTGGGAAGCACATGGGAACATTCTGGAGAGGATGGTGACACAAAGGCCACCCTCTCCTTGCTTTTCTGCACAATTCTGGAGAGGATGGTGACACAAAGGCCACCCTCTCCTTGCTTTTCTGCACATTCATGTTCTCCATCAGAGGGCATGGGCATCTCCTGGGGCTCCACACTCCCCATCTCTCAGGTATTCTCCCTGTTGCAGTTTGAAAGTAAACCGAATTGTAGATACAAAACGCCAAAGAACATTGATGCTTCTGGAAAACAGGAGAGACCTATAGTTCACTGCCCCAAGCAGTGCACACCTTGGCCAACTCAGCCCTGCCTGAACCACTGTCAAGACCCCAAGAGCCTCTTCAGGCTCAGCTGCCTTTACAACATATCTGTGGAGAGCCAGGGGGATGACCTGGCACAGACTTCCCTGCTGCAAGAAGGGCAATGCATGTCACAGTCTGGCTCCACTATGACCAGGGTGGGCATGCCTGACCAGAGTTCAGCTGGGCACACTTTCAAGATGGCAATTCTGCTGGTAGTGTGGCCAGAGCAAGGCAGAGCAGGGGCATTCAACCTCAACACCTTTTCCTCCAGCATCTCAGTAGCATCTCTACTACATGGCAAACATTCTCATGGTACAGTGATCACCTGCAATGGCCCCGCTCACCACACAGCCTGCTAAGTGAGCACACACAGGCAGAGCTGGAGGTGCCCATGTCACCAGCCCTGCTGAGCTGCAGGGAGGACCTAGCTTTATTCAGGCTTGTGAGCTGGTAGGGAGGCAGTCACTCACTGTGTGCACTGCTGATGGGCTTGTCGTCCTCCTCGCTGTCCGGCCCAGAGCACCATTCATCGCCGCTGTATGGCTGCTTCCTTTCCAGCACACACCGTCGCTTGCTACGGGGAGCCACCTCACCTGCAAGGGCACAGAGCCATCAGAGGTGATGAGGAGACCTGGCAGGGGTTGGGAAGGCTGGGGTCCTGCAAAGCTGCCAGTGCTGACCCTACAGGGATGCTCTGGGCAAGGAGCCTTACACCAACAACTGCCCAGCACTGCTTAAGAACCTGAAGCATCTGCTTAGTCTGGGTGCCTTGTCTTTGCAGCCAGATCTAGTGGGACTCCCATCTGAGAGCCAGAGTTTCAGAATGAGATGTATTTCTTACTGCCTGAAAGGAGTCTGAGAACACAGGATGTGTCCACCTGCTGTTCCAAACTGGAGAGCTTTGGGCATTAACCATAAATGTAAAGGCTCTGTGATCTAGCAATCAAAATGTTAATATAGAATGGCATGGTGTGTTCACATCCTTTGTAGGAATAAGAGACAGAGTCTGCCCTTTGCTGACATCAATCAGGCAGGGCCTTCATGCCCTCTGTAAACTAGTGTGCTCCCTCCATTTCTCAGATGAGACTGATGCAGCTCAGAGAGGAAGTGGCTTGCCTAAAGGCACTCAGAGACTCAGGGACAGCAACCAGACACAGGATGGATAATTTCCAGTCCTGTGCTTTAACTAATATAACATAGTCTGGCCTCCTTCTTTTATACCATCTAGTGGTTTCCAGGCCATATTCACATGATCTATCAGTGAATTAGGAACATAGGAGATTTGGGCCTTTCTGATCAAGCTATTTTAATAACTTTACTGTGGAAATGTGGGCTGTAAGACAGTTCTTGGATAAAGCCACAAATACTTTTGATTAGTGGTGTACAGTCACCCCTGAAACACTATGGGGAGAAAGCCTTCCTGGGGGCAGGAGGTTCATCCAGGTACATTCTACCCATTACTACCAAGGCACAGCTCTGGCCTAAGCCAGTCAGGCAACAAGCTCTGGCTGTGAAAGTAAATGCTTAGGGACACAAGCCAGAACAGCAGCTCTGCGTCTGGGGACCGGGTGTGAGTCTCAGTTGGAACCAAGGGCACCACTGGGATTTCTCCTCCTACCACCCATGAGATGCTCAAGCATCCCTTGGAGCCATCGAGCACTGAGCTCAGTGGAATGCAAGAGGCTACAGGATGAGGACAGGGAAGCCAAAGGGTTTAGAAGCACTGACTCAGCCCTTTTCCAGAAGCCACGTGCTGTAACACAAGAGTCATCCATTGCTGACGAAACCACAGAACTGTTCAGACAGTGACCCTCACAGCACCTCCCTGCTAACCATGACCGAGTCGCTGGGCAGCTGCAAGAACACCACAGAGGCAGCTCTCTGCCGACAGCAAGGAGACAAAAAACAACTCAAGTTGAAAGTCTGCACACTGCAAAGCAGGGGCGTTTGGTGCAGTTTCAGTGAACCACACTGTTGCTTAGCTGGCCTTAACAGCCCATGAAAATCAGTCCCAGATTCTGGGTGTAACAAACAGTTTAGGGAATGAAATGCAAAGCCAACGAATGCTCAGCCACTCTGGTCCCAAAACTGCCAATGTGACAAGCAGTGATGCAAAGTCATCCAGGCAGCCAGGACAAGCCTGGACAGAAGACACAGCACAGAAACCAAAGATGCTCACAGCTGCTCCTATCCCAGGTCCTGCCAGGATGCTTGGAGCAACTGGGGGGAAGGCATGCTGAGGCAAGGTTTAGGAGAGCATTACCTTTTGATTCTGTGTCCTGTGATGGGGTGCTGGCTTCTCGCTGCTCTCCAGAGTCCACTGAGATGCTTCGTTCCCGTTTCACCTTGCCCTTCAAGGAGCTGAAGTTTGGGACAGTGTTCTGGCTGTTTTTCAGTCCAGAGTTGCCAGGGGAGATCTGAGTGGCCTTGCTGCCATGGCTGCCTGCCCCCACACCCTTCGAGCCCAGGTTACAGGTGGGTGCTTGGCTCACATTGTGGTGCTGGGCCAGGGCACCGCTGCTGCCTGCCTTGCCATGGCTGGGCAGTTTGTTGTCAGGGTGCATTGGCTTGGCTAAAGCTTCCCACAGCGCCAGTGGAGGGAGCTCCCAGGCCCTTCGGTCAGAAACCTGCAGGAGAAAAGGGCAGTGATTCACCAAGGTGCTCCTCACAAGGGTGCAGCTGCTGGGGGCACAGCCCAGGGTCAGAGCCCTGGGGCTGCTGCTTGGTTGCAGGGCCAGACAAAGCCCATGGCAAGACACAACCCAGAGCTTCTCATGCCAGGAATGAGCCCTGGGCTGCTCTCAGCAAAGGATCCTGCTCCACAGTGAGTGCCATGCTGACTAGCTGTAAACTCCCATCCAGGCATGGCAGACTTGCCAGCGCTTCAAGGCACAGGCATGGACACAAGAGCCCTCATTTCCAAGGCTGTGATGAGAAATGGGTGCTCCATGCCAACCTGGCCTTTGGTGAGCAGAAGGATCCTCAGAGCTATTTTGCAGATGTTCCCAGACAATTTTGTGACCCTGAACAGAAATGTAGTGCCCTACTGGTTTCAGGGACACCTTCTGCTGCTAAATAAATTTCCTCTGCCCTGCAAACACACAGGACACAACAGAGCAGACAGAAAATGGTCTTAACACAAGCTTATAAAAATAAAAATGGGATGGAGCAGGGAATGAAGGAGGTTGAGGCAGATGGGCTGCAAGGCAAGGGCAAAGCCAGGGATTGCAGGTGCTTATCAGAGAAGAGGTATCCCTGCCTCTCCCAGGGGCCTGAGGGACCATTCCAGCTCCTTCTCTAAGGCCCTGGATAGGGGAACATCCACTTTAGCGGGAACTTCCAGCCCAGCAGGATGATGCAATGTGCCACAGGCCTGCTGGGATAGCAGGATAAGGCTCTCCTGCGCCAGACCCAGACCAGCCTTCTGAATAGTCCTGCAGGCTGAAGCAGAGCCTGGCAGAGAAGAGGAGGTTAGGGCAGAGCACGGAGGCTTCTGAGCTGGGGGACACGCATGCAGATGAACAATGCTGCAGCAGCCCTGCTTGCAGGATCTGGCTGCCTTGGTAGAGTCTCTAGGGCTCACACGAGGAGTATTCCCCTTGGAGATCTGCACCGGCATCAGAGATGACTGGGATGTGGCTCCACATCATATCCTGTATCCTGGGAGGCCACTACTGACCCTTGGTTCAACACACAACCCTGGTCACTGCTCCCTAACCCAAATCCTGTCACAGTCTCTTTCACTTCTTGGGGACTAGGAGAGGAGGAAAGTAAACCACACGCTCATGGACGCTGAGGTATCGCTCTGTGTCTGCTCACATCCGCTATACGCTTTGCATGACACCCCCACAATGCACTCAAGAACCTTTCCTGTGCACAGGCAGAGAAATTTCCCAGCACGCGGGGAGGGGGGTCAGTGTGCCCACAGCCAGCTCCTCCCATCTGGACCACGCAGGCCAGATGCTGTGCACAGATTTCTCCTGCCACCCAGGGACAGGAAGCACCGGCTCCAGACCAAACCCCACATCTCTAAATAGCTCAGCGCGCCGCTCCGAGCTTGCCGAAGGCGAGCCTGGAGACACCATCAGCAAAAGCCAAGCGCTCGCTCTGCCAGGGCAAACCAACACACCCTTGCAATGCAAGCAAAGAACCAAGCACGCCTGGCAGAGCCGTAATCCCCAAAAGCCTGCGACCGCCACAAGGCGCAGGCTGCAGCTTGCCATCCACCGCCAGCAGCCAGAGCTCTGCCTGCAAAAGGGTCTTCTCAGCACCTGCCTCCCTGCGAGCTGAGCCGGGGGCTGCTGGCACCTTGGAACAGCTTGCCCAGGCGTTCCTCCCGAGTTATGGGATCCTTCGTGCACAGCTTGGCCTATCACCACTTCCTAACTAGCGAGTTGTTGGTCGCTCCCTCCTCCTCTTCCTCCGCCTTCTCCCCACGCACCTCAGCGAGGGCTCTGCTCTAGCCTGGAGGAAGATGGTGAGCCACAGCACTGATTAATTTTCACAGCACATAAGGGAGTTGCTAGCCCTTTAAGTGTCAGCCAGTCTCGCTTGCTCGCTCTTGTTCTCCAGGGACCTATTAATAGCAGCTGGAAAGATCACATCACTCTCTGGATATTTATACCCCTCATTCCACACCAGGAGAGATTTATGTCAGAGCTGCCATCCCAGTGCCTGCCCAATTGCTCTGTCAAACCGCTCGCAGGGGGAGGGGAGCTGAGTGGGGAAGGAGACACGGAGAGGGCAAGCAGGGAGGAGGAGAAGGTCCATATGGCACAGGCTGCAGCGTCAAGCACACACAGCCGCTGGCTGGCCAGCCACAGGGAGCCTTCAGCCCCTCTGGAAGAGCCTGCTGCCAGATAGCATTCCAGAAAGCAAGCCCTGCAGCAAGTCCCGCTACTGGTGGCCCAAAGCCCCCCCTGCCATGTGCAGCACTCGCCACCCCTGCAACACAAACCCACCGACACCACAGCGCCATGCGCCCGCTGAGGAGGTGCGTCCTGATGGGTGGCAGGAGGGGACATCCAGATCCATGGCTCTATATCGCATCTGAAACGGATCCCAAAGGGCTTCTATGAAAACACAAATGCTCAGCAGCACCGCAGCACAGCCCGAGCACAGCACAGCATGGGCAGGGAGGAAGAAGCCCAGGGCCCTGCATAGCCCATGCCTGCAGAGTCCAGAGATGCACCGCCTGTCCCTCTGGTTCTCAAATGACACTACAGGGAACACACACCTCGATGCCAAAGGACTTGGCAGACACCACGATGAAACCTTCAGGTGCTGCCTGCAGTGTGGATGAGCCTCACTGGCTGTGAGATCCCCCCAGAATATTATATCTTTGAGCCATCTATCTTCATCCTTCATTTTGGACCAGGCTGGTACTCCAGAAAGAACATTCAGAATCTTCCCTGAGGCAGGATGGAAAGCCACCCTGGGCTGACAGAGGGCCCTGGCTCAACACTGGAAAACCCTCCTCTTCCAGTCTCCACTCAAAGGGACCACACTCTCCTCGCAATTCCTAATGGGACAAATGCCAGAAGCAGCTGCCTGTGGATTCTGCTCTGCTTTTAGGAGTAGCAACAGTTGGATTCTGTTGCAGATGCATAGTGGGGATTCACCCCAGCCTCTCATCTGTCTGACTGCAGCACGACGACAGACATCTCAATTGCTCCTTCCACACACCCCTAGATTCAAACTAGATTTCCGCAGGCATGCCGCACATCTGGGCCACAGAAGATAATTAATTAGAAAGTAGATATACTGACACTAGGAGACAAACAATCCGAAACATCTTGAAGAGAACATGACAAAAAGAAGATTGCACAGGAGTCTGTCTCCCTCTGCAATTTAGCAACACACCCACTCCAGCCCAGTAGTTCTAAAGACAATAGCAAACTTAATCCCCAGTGGTTAAAGCAAGGAGCTGAGACTCTTGGCTTCTGCTCCCAGCTGCCACCGATTCCACTCGTGACCCTGAGCAAGATGTCCCATTTCTGGGTGCCTCAATTCCCCCATCATTACATGGGGGGACAACCCAGCCTACCTCATGCAGGCAGGGAAGCTTACAAGGCACAATAAATATCTGTTGAATGAAGGGCTACATCTAAATGCAGAGAGAGTGTTTGTGCCTGATACATCTGAAAAGCCACAACTTTAAACCAAAGACTTAGCAGACAAGAAACCTTGAAACAAAACAACAAAAACTGCTTTCAGTAAGCCTCCTCCAGTACGGTCTGGAGAGCAGGAGGAAGCTCTAGGCAGGAGGGACTGAGCTGACATAGTCACAGTCCGGGAATTGCTAGCTGATAGCTCAAGAAACCTGAAACCCCACTGCCTTCCCGGAGGACTTTCTGGTGAATCATGCTCCTGCTCCCTCCGAAGGACGATAACACGGATTCCCAACACTGCTGCAAAGAATGCAGAGCCTGAGCCTCCTGCCAGCCCTGCAGCTTCCACAGCTGGGAGCTGGCTGGCACTGCTGCCATGCTATCCCTCTTGGAAGAAAGGGTGAGAGAGGAAGCCAGGAAAACAGAGTCAAAAAGGAAGGCTCTTCACCACACCTCCCTCCTATCAGATGCTGGGAAGAGGTCTTGCGAAACCCAGATGACTACCAAGTTATGCATACACGGCAGAGACCAGAACCCAGGCCTCCTGAGCTGTGCTGACGTGCCCAACAACCCAGTGTGCCCAGCTCACCAACACCCAGCACACAAGACAGGTCGTGACAGGGTGATGCAACACTCAGAAATTGCCCAACTCTCCTCCACCAGCCTGTCCAGGAAGTAACAAGACCAGGTTGCCATTGCAAACACTCTCTAAGAACACCACCTATGCTGATAACCACCCAAGCACAGGCTGCAATCCTAGGCAAGCCCGACCCTAAACCTCCCGTGGACACCACCACAAACTCATGGTGAATACCTTGGCTTAGGAAACGAGGGGTCCTAAGCAAGACTTGCTTGAAGAAAGGCATCAGGGGAGACCCCAAAGACCCACTGCCCCCTCCTGAAATACCCTCACTCCAAGTCTGGATGAGATAGCGGGCACACAACCCAACAGCAGTCCTCCCAGGGTTAACAGAACGAGGGGTTGAACACCTTCAAAGAAATACCACATTATGTCAGTAAAGTCAGTGTATTTCGTGGAGGGAAAGACTACCACAAACTTTCCAGAAGCAAGACTTCTGAAGTCTGAGACCCTCAGCTCATTTCTGATTTTGAGAGAAGACCAGAATCAGAAACTTGACCTTTTCCATGCAGAAATGGTTGTTCCAAAACAATCCTTTTCGCAAGACCATTCAATAGGTTTTGAGTCTGTTCCAGTGAGAAACAAAACCCTCAAAACCAGTAGCAAAACAGCACTGCTGTCAGCCAGCCAGCTCCAGCCAAGAGCCAGAGATGGGCTTGGACAGCCAGATGAGTCTGAAACCCACCCCAGCCCAACCAGCACTGCTCCAAGATCTCAGGCTATTTAGTGACCAGTGACTGCAGGATCATCTCCCCAGCCCCAGTACAGAACACTTGCCTGAGCATGTTCATCCCCAGTGAGAACAGCCTTAACCCAGGCTGCTACTGCTAAAGGCATTCTCTTTTGAGCTTTGCTTTGGCTGGCTGGACTTGGAGACATTGGAAGGCAGGGAGTTCCACTGGGCAAGGCTCTGCCGACAAGGGTCATCTGTTTTCAATATTTCATGGAATTATCTTGCTCTTATACCATGAGACTGATAGCCTGGAGAAGCCCATTCTCACTTCATTTCTTGGATCTTTCTCATGCCCTTTTAAATGGCAGACAAGGTGCTACCTTTGCCAGGTGTATGGGAGGGTTCTAAAAGACCTGCAGAGAGAATCTAATGTTCTGTTGAATGCTAGCAGTTCTCAGAGTCGTTTTGGCAGGCCCTGCTGATCTCCTGCCATTGGAGCTGGCTCAGGAACCAAGCATTTCTGTGGGGCTGCTTGGCCACAAGTCTCAAAGGTTTTTAGTGGGACAAAACCTCAGATTCATATCCCCTGCCACCTAGGGACATACATCCCATGTAACACAGGTGGAAGCTGAGGCTTGGAGACAGCGAGGTGAATCAGGAATGCCATTTGCTTTCTGTCCAGCACCCTCCTACATTTCTCCTGTCATAGCTTCAGCCCATCAGCATCAGAAAACCTTTTCCTAGCCCTTCCTTGTCCCCACTCCAGCAGCTTCTCCCACTCCTCCCCTCCTTGCTGCAGCCCCAGCCAGAGCCTGGCTTCCTGTCCTATGCTCAGGGAGTCTCCAGGTCTAACACCAAATTTGCAGATCCTTCGAGCTTCCCAGTCCAACTGGCACATCCCTTACAGAAACCCTGCATGTGCCAGACATTACTCGACAGTCACATGCGGCTCTGTGGGGATGATAACAAGGAATTATTTCCTACACTGGCCTGGGGATGGGTCAGTGAGGGACACACAGGAAGCTGCGGGTGCCCCACATGCACAGCCACCTGCACAGTGCAGCTCAGCAGCCCTTGGCCAGGGAACAGCATCTAGGAGGTCAGGGAGCACAGCCAGAAATCCCTTCCAAAGGTACTGCTGCTGCTCAGGGAGCTTCAGTTTCCTCCGGGGCAGGAGCTCATCCTGCAGTATGTGAAATCTGGCCAGGAAGATGGGCTGCTGTGACAGCTGGACATCCCCACACAGCCTTTGGCTGTGCTGGGATGCACAAAGACGAGCTCATCTGTACATGAATGGGCAGTTTCCCTGTGAAAACCCTTCTGGCAGATACCACCACAGGCTGCAACACAAGGCCACAGCACAGACCTCCCTGAGCATTTGCTGCATGGGATGAAGAGACCTCTTCAGGGAATTCCCACTGTGTTTGTGCACTGGAGCTACTGGGATTGGATAAGTAGTGCTAAAAAGCCTTGCTGGTGAGCTGTGCCTCACACTGTTCTCTGCTACACCAGCTCTCCTGAGCAGCAGGGCTCAGAGCTGAGACCTTGAAACCCCAAATATCCACAAGAATCACAAGGGAGACAAGTCTTGCTGAGGGTCACATGTCAAGTAAATGGCTGATGCAGCTGAGCCTATCAGGACAGTCTTTCAACTGCATCTAGGATTCAGCAATTGCTTTAGGATCATTTGGCAATAACAAAAGAAGTCTGTGAGATGCGAGCAGTGTGCAGGACTGGAACCCAGAGATGCCAGAGCTTCACAAGGAGCTTTAACACAACAGTTTCTGCTATTGTGCTTAGCAGAAAGTCTCTCTGCAGGGCTCTGTGACAGACTAGCCATCATCAGCAGGACCATCATAGTGGGTCATTTCCCTGCCCTCTGCCTCCAAGCCAGAGACCTGAGGGTTCCTGAGCACAGCAGGGTCTATTGCCCATGGCTGGTCCAGCTTCATGCCGGCTGTCCAGGAGCACCAAGAGATTTTCTGGGGTGCCACACTCGGTGCCCCACCTCTGGGCCTGAGGCCACTAGGTGTCATTGTCACCCAGGGCATGTGCAGCCTTGGCCAGGGCTGAGCACGGGACAACGTGCTGCACCTCCCACCTGGGACCCCAGGCTTCCTTGGCACCCCAGCCCTCCCACTGGGGTCTCTGCAGGGTGTGAAGGGTTGTACTGGGGAGCAGAGCCATGCACCACGTGCCTGCAGAAGATGCTTCCTCCACTTTCTCAGATAAAGGCAGCACGGAGGTGCCTGTTGAACACTGCAAGGAGGGTGAGACATCCCATATTGCCTTGCAGAAAATCTCCACAAAACACTAGCTCTCCTTTGAGCAAGCTCAGGTGACTTTCCAGCCTGAGGAAGGGCACAGACTTTGCAGAGAGGGTCCCAGCAGGAAACCCTTGTGGCATCTCCTACCACCTCTTGGCACCGTGTACCCCAGCATGGGACAGCCAGCAGTGCCATAAGCTGGTTTACCTTTGAGAAGGCTCATGGCAGAGAGATGGAGAAGAGGTGGACTCCCTTCCTCCATCCAGTCCTGGCACTAAATGCAACACACAAAGAACACACCTGCACAAAAAGAAGAGGTTGGAGCACCTGAAGGTCTGCAAACTGTCTGGGTTGCATCACCTTAGACACATCTGTGTAAGTGGGCACACACAGGTGTGTACCCCAGCACACCTGGGGAGAGGAAGCTGGCATAGAAACGTGGGCAAGAGGAGGAAGCAAGGCTGGTTGCCCCAAAACCTTGCCCCCCACACTGCCCTCTGCGAGCCCGGACTGCAGAAGAGATGCAGAGAACTGCCCAGCACTCCTGCAGGATTATAAATACCAAGCCCTGCAGCAGCAGAGCCTGGGCTCTATATTTAAACCCCAGCTGAGGTCACTTCCTTTTCCCAGCAGCTCCCTCCAGCCCCCACCCGCTTGCCTTGTATTTGCATGCCATCATGACTAAGGCACATCGGGGTGTAAGGTCAGAGGGGAAGCAGCTTTGCAACTGCCTCGCAGGAAATTCCACCCTGGGAAACCTTTCACCTTCCCCAGTGCAGGGTGGATTGGCACGGGCAGTGGAGATCCTGCTGCTGAGTGGTGGCAGCTGCCTGCAGGCAGTGCTGGGACCCCAGGACTGGGCTAGGAAGGAAGGGAGAGACCTCAAGGAGAGGGGAACCACTGCTCCTCATATGGCTTTACCATCAGAGGCTGGGCTAGCACTGAGCTGGAGAGGGGTTTCCTCACATGCACCCCACTCACCTTCACCCCTAGAAGCCTCCTCCACACCTAAAGCTGAAATTCTCCAGCTTTTGCCACTTGAGGGGTGCAAAGAGGCACAGCCTTCCCCACAGACCCAGCACCAAGTCCCAGGGGCTACTCTGCCCTTACACAAACACTCCCGCAGCTCTCTGAGCTCCTCCAGAGACCCAGGTCCCCAACCACCCAAAGGGAAACAGGCAGAAAGAGCCAGAAGTCACCCCATTTCACTAACTGCAGCCCACTGGGAAGGGCAACAAGCAGCAGATGTACACCCACAGATGGGGAGGAGGGCTCACAGGCAGCCTGTTCTGGGGCTGTCCACAGAGAGCCCTTCTTAGCCACCTTGTGGCCAGAGCCCAGGTGCCCAGACTCAGCCAGATCAAGCTCTGCAGCAGCACTGTTTGCACTAGGGCCATCAAATGCTCCCAACTCAGCCCTTGGCCCTCCTCAGTCAACACCAGTTATGCCTTTACTTAAGAAACAGAGTATATGGAAAAGAAAAGTTACTGCATCAACAAAGACCAGGACACAAATGATAGAAGGGTGCAAAGGCTACTGAGTGGAAAAAGAGGAGATAACAGATCTTTTGGAAGCAGGGTGGCTGTTTAGGTTATGATATAAGCACATTGGTGCCAGAATTGGGAACTGATTGGTGACTTTCAAAAGGGATCTATTAAGTTTGGAAGTCCTTGGCTGTCTGGACTACCGAGCCATTCTCCAGTCTCTGAGCTGGCATGAGACACACTGGGGTCGATATCCCTGAGCAACATCAAGAAAGTTTCCCGTACAGAGTCTTGGCATGCGAGCCAAATGCCTTTCCCTCATCCCACGGATTCTGGAGAGGAAGTCTGTGACAGAGCAGGGGTGCTGAGGGAGCCCTATAACCCCTGGAATCAGCTGACAGGGAAGCACACACAGCAGAAAGCTGTGGGGCAGCATCACTGCTATCAAGACAGGCAGTGCAGAGCTGGCAGACAGAGCAGGACACGAATGTCCAGCTCCTTTGGCCAGCGACAGGGTACTTGCTGTCCTCTTCTGCACATGGACACTGTGCTCTGGCTCGGAGCCTGCACCCGCAGGGAGGCATGTCTGTGCCCTCCAAGGCTGTGTCTCCACAACAACAGGAACAAGAAGCCACAGCAGACCCCGAGCAGCAGCGCGTTGGCCTGAGATCACATTACAGGACAGGAAGGAAGAAGGCACTTTGATCAGCCTGGAATTGCTTTAAACAGCTTCCCCACCGATACCTCAGCCACTGGAATTAGCCCCCCAACACCCCAAAGGTCCCATTCCTAAAGACATGTCCTGCTCTGGCATGTGCATCAGGGCCAGGGCAATCCAGCCACTGGTGGCCGTGCCAGAGCTGAACAAGGGCTGCTCCCAAGGCAAGGTCATGGCAGAAGGCAGCCTGGAAGAAGGCAGAGAGCCTCCCTATGCCTTGTCAGAGGAAATCAAGGCTCGGCAGGGCCCTGCCTGTCCTGTGTATGTCCTCACCACTGGTGCCTGCTAGCTGTCCTCAAAGAAGCAGCAGCAAGCAGTGGGTCTGGAGGCAGCTGGCACAGACAGCAGCTCCCCTCCTCGCACTCAGGGGCAGTGGGAGCTCCTCCACCTGCCCCAAAGGTCTGAGACTAGCCCAGCTGGTTAGAGCATGGTGCTAATAACACCAAGAGGGTGGGTTTGATCCCTGTAGTACAGGCTGGAGGGCTGGACTGGATGGTCCCTGTGGGTCCCTTCCAACTCCACACATTCCCTGACCCTGTGATGTGCTGCTCCTGGCAGGCAGAGGGTTAACAATGCCCAGGGAGCCGCAGGCAGCCTCCTCCTTGCCCTCTCAGGAACAATGGGGCCATTGTGGGAGGCCAGGCAAGTGTGGGCAGATCCCAGGACTGGCAGTGACCCAACTGGGTTCGTAGTTACTGCCAGGCTCTCCCTCTGCCTGCTCAGGTAGGAGGAGAGCGGTGGCTGCTGGCCTTTCCTGTGGGTCCTGGAAGAACACAGGGGCCAGCCCAGCCACAGGAACACCGTGCCAGCGTGCCCGGTGGCCCTGCCGAGCAACCCACCAATTTGTCTGGGTACAAAATGCATCCAGACAGCCACGGGCACTGAGCTGCCAGCTGACACCAGCATGCAGCAGACTGCGAGCCGGCTGCTGAGCGCTGCCAGCACCGCACCTGGGTCTCCAGCAGCATCAGCTGCGCTGCTGGGATGTGCTGGGTGAAGCTGGGGGGGTCTGCAGCACCACAAACCACGTTTTCCTCACCCCAAAGTCACATTTCGATGGTGGGTGCAAGTGCTGACCTGTGAGCAGGAGCTTCTGGGAAAGCCGAGAACTCCTCCATGTGACACACAGGCGAGCGGTGAGAACACAACTGTGTGTAGGGGGGACAACAGTGACTGTCCTCTGAGCCTCCACACCCTGAAAGTGGGGCGAATAAGCAAGGGAGCAAGCAGCTCCAACATACTCCCACTCTCTGCAGATTCACATCTCCCAGGCCCAGCACATCAAACGTAAAGAAAACTTGGGGATGCTCCGAATTCACACCCTCGAGGCACAGAGCTGATGCACAGTGAAGTGGCAGCACCACTGGGGAGTCCCACGCAGAGGCAAGGCCAGCACTCTGTCATGCTCCCAGACCTTCCAGCAGAGCCTCGTGCCCGCTTGGGCATGGGACCAGGGTACACAGCAACAAACTCAGCTCACTGAGGCACACACTGAGCATCTGAGTGAAACCCCTGGCCAGGAACCTGACTGTGGCCGAATAGCCCAATTTACGAGCCGCCCCCAACATCAGAAGGAGCTCCGGTGGTCCACAGGTGCACAGCAGTGCAAAGACAAGTGGGAAACAGCTCTGCACTGCTCAGCACTGCCTCTGTGGGACCCCCATGCTGGGCACAAGCCGGCAGGCAGAGTGCAGCTCCAAACATCTGGATTAGAGAGGAAAGGTGCAGCCCAGGTGCATGCTGTGTGTGCCACTGTGCACAACCACTGCAGCTCAAACACCACGGGATCTGCTGCCTGTCTGGGAGGGAGATGTGTCCTTTTCCACTCAATGCTGCAGCTGCTTCCCTCCTCTCACAACTAGACTCAATCTTCCCATTTTCAGGAGCACAAACGCAGGCCAGCACAGTCCCTTGATCTGGCAGCACCAACTCTGCCAGCAGTATCCATCTCCATTTCCTTTTTATCCAGTCTCCCAGTGCCCCACACTAGCTCAGGAGTGTCACTGCTCCCTAATTTTGCCAGTCCCGGGCTGACAAGCAGCTTAAGCAGACTCACAGAGTTCCCCAGGTTTGCACCCCAGTTCATGCTTTCAGAGCTGGTGCCTTCTTCCCTGCAACTCTGGTAACTACTCTGTCAGTTCTTTACACGTCCCACCCGAGGGCATCGCTTTCTTCCTTGCCCCCAGATCACTCTCTCCTATTGCTGGTGCTCAGCTCCATGAAGGCTGCTTCAAGACATGCCAGACAATTTAAATACAACACCCTTTTCAGACCCCAAGCAGGAGATTGGCTGCTCTTGAAGAAAGGACTTCAAATAGAGCTGTCACCACAAACTTTCCGTGCTCCCCACTTTGCAGCCAGCTCTGCTCAACACAGCAGCACAACCCACAGATGGATTTTGCTCTTCCCTAAATACTCAAGCATGAGGACCCAAGATGAGGGCAGGTAAAAGCATCTGACGGATCTGACAGGGCAGGGTTTAACCTGCATCTCTTTACAGGACGGTGTGCCTGAAAGAAAACACAGGATCCCCTTCCAACAATGAAAAGGAAGAATCTGGGTAACCTCTGGCTAAAAGAGAAAAGGAAAAAAAAGAAAAAGAAAAAAGAAAAAAGAAAAAATGAGGGCAAGAGGGACAAAACAATCTTTGTCCTCATTTTGCTGGTCACGTAAGCACAGGGCAGCCGCAGTACCCACTGCCCCAGCTCGGACAGCAAATAATAACCAGCCCAGTTTCATTGAGGCTTATAGAAACCAGGCTCCATGGTCTAGGGAAAGCTGCATCCCTGCGCTCTAGAGAGAGAGGTAGAGTATAAACAGGATTTCCAGACCACGCTGATAATTGGCTCACAGAAACCAGACAGGACAGCACACCCTCGGAGGTCACCACTCAGCTCCACCATGTTTGCTCCAGACACTGTCCCTTTAAACATGGCTCCAGAGACCACACAAGGGTTAAATCTGCCTATAAATATCTGTTCTCAGCAGGGCTGCTGCTCTGAACCCTCCAGCCATCTGTTCTAGCTTTCCCCCATCTAAGACTCTAACATCTGAAACACGCTCACAATTCTTAGGAGTGCTCCCAAAAATAGCCCGGTGCCGCGGCTGTGTCTGCGAGCGCGTGTACGCCTCGTACGCCCGGAGCCGTGCGGATACCAACACGCCTGCCCGTGTGACAGCGAGCAGGCCCACACCAGCATGGGCTCTGTTTGCATCCGTGTTGCTGTGGGTGTGCCTGTCCAACCACAGATCCATGGGAATCCGCACGAGCGTGTTCGCGCCGGTACGAACCTGCCTCTTGTCCGCGTGTGCGCGTCTGTGCCGGAGCGTGGGCGTCGCGCTGGGGTGATGTGATGGCACTCCTGCCCTGCCCTCGTCCCCACCGTGGGACAGCAGTGCTGCAGGACACAGCCAGCCACCTTCTCACCTCCCTGGGAAGTCCTGTCCCGGGAAGTCTGGTTGTCTCCAGGTCATGGGGCTACAATGCAGACAGGGAGCCTTCCCTACAGCATGGCAGGGAAGGGAGGTTCTCTCCTTCAACCCTTGGCTCAGCAAATTTAGCAGTCCCACCTCCGGGCACCAGAACCTCGCTGTGAAAGCAAGTAAAGCCTGATCTGCACGAGGCCCAGGACACACCACCCTGCTCACATCCAGCTGGGGCTTGCAGGGTTTCCTCAAACGCTCCACGGAGAGAGCCAGGGCAAGGTTGCAGATATGACAGCTTTGGAGCAGAGTGGGCTCTGAGCCTCTAATATCACAGGCATCAATCAATGGGTTCACCCTTCTGACTGCCAAGCCCATTAGCCTCACTCCACATAGGGCAATATGAGAGACAACAATCATCTTCATGGTCAAATACGAAATAGGAAATGAGCTGCTGGCTCCCAAATCTGGGCATATTGTCCAGGAGCAGACCATCCTCCTGAGCATCCTCAGGACACAGTGCTGTCCACCTGCTCTGTGCCAAACACAGCTCATACTCAAACACCTGTTATTCATTGGGGACCATCACAAAGAAGCTCAGCCCTGGCTGCTGGTCCTGCTGACACCACATCACAGGGTGATGTGCACGCATGGCCCCAGGGAGGGAACAAGCAGTGTCCATCCTCCACACAGTGACAGCAGCCCGAGGATCAGACAGCAGCAAGGTTTTCATCTCTAACTACTTCCACAAGAATGATTTTCCCTTCCAGACCAAGCAAAACTACAAAGCCTCAAACACAGAAGTGCCTGGGCTGTCCTGAGGTGCTCCATTTCTGCCAGTCCCATGGGGACAGTGCTAAGCCTCCTCATCCAGCACACACACACAGAGCCCACTGATGGGAAACACCGTGGAGGGCTCTCTCCAGGCTGTCCCTGCAGGTGTGGGCCACTGGAAGGGGCTGAGTCCACCATCCTGGACTGCTGCACTACTGAAGTGTCATCTGCCTTTTTCCGGAGCGCATTCAAAAGGGAACCTGATAGGTAGGAAGGGCAGAGGGCACAAAGTATATACCACCAGTTCTGCTCATGGTTTGCCAAGCTGCCCAGTGCCTTTCACCCCTGTGACGTACTGGAAATAGCCAGCTAGCTCCCCAAGAACTGTAAGTAAGACTTTCAACAAAGTCTAAAATGCAGGTACTCCAACTCGGGTGACAATGGAAATGGAGAAGAGCTTGAATTTCCAGCTCTTCATTTCAGGCTATGGCAGGGAGATGTCCTGGGAAACAGCCTCAGCAGACTGAGTCAACACAGCTATACTCTATTTCTGACAGAGGTAAAAAACCCCATTGATCCAAGTATTGATTTGCTGCAGGAGTTTGTGTTTGTTTAGAAGTTTGCCCATGGGTCAGACCTTGTTACAAGCATCTTTCCTGATGATGAGGTTAGAAACAGACTGTGCCAAACTCCAGTCACCTGCCTGGGGAGCAGAATGTAAGAGGTGTGGAAGTTAAGTAGTCCCTCAGGGATGCTTCCCTCCTCCACTCCCCCAGCTTTAAAAACCCTGTTGTTGGGTGGAGGAACACCACAAACAGCTGTAAGGCAGCACCTGCATTTTGAGGAGTGCAACACAGCTAGGCTGTAAACAGGGGGCTGAAGGCCAGGCAGTTCATCAGAGGTTTCAGATCATGAGGTGGAAAGGATTTAAACAGCAGATCCATTTCAGGATTATTATTTCTGTCAGAAAGAGCAATGGGATTTCAAGATCCCCACAGGTTTGCAATCCAGGACAAAATGGAACTGACAAGTCTTGTTTCCTTCTCTCCAGCATAACCAAAAGCAAACAGGTTAAGTACCAGGATCAAGTAAGCATCCTTAACATAGACAATTTCCAAGAGCACTGCACACAAAAAGTACCAGCTCAGGCCCCCAGTGCACTCCACATTTGGTGGAAAGCAATGGTATCCACTTCAGCACCCAGCCATGGGTGCCAGCAAACCACAGGCCACTGTGTTCCCTTCCAAACCATTCTTGTTCTTCTTCTGTCCTGGACATTTGCTGAGTGAATGACCACAAATAAAGTTAAGGGAAAAGGGTGGCTCTGTCAGGCACAGTTATTCCACCAGAGAGACACTCAGGTATTTCTACAGAGCTCTCCTCTTCCCACACCTCCTCAACCCTATGGGCATAAGCCCCTAAGAGATGGGGAAGAGAAGCGATGACAGGCTGAGGATTAGGCACAAATGGATGCAGGAGATGCATCCCCAGCATCCAACTCTCCTCAAAGCTCCCCTTACTGCCCAACATGCAGTCCATTACCCTCTGCTCATTTCCAGACCCAGAATCTCTGCCAACAAACACCAGATCCCAGCAGCACTTCTCACTTTTCCTCACCTGTTCTGTCCTGCTGCCACAGTTCCTGTGGATGGCTGCCTTCAGCTTTGCAGTACAGCCAGGGCCACCAGAGAAGAGATGGGGGCAAACCTGTGTGTGCATAGACATATCTCTAGCAAGATAACATAGCTATCATTCCCCTCACACCTGCATTCCCCCTGTGACACGTAGCAAAGAGGCTCAGCCTTACCAGGAATTCGTGGGTACCTTTCCCTATTGTGTTCTCAAGCCTCTTTGTGAACCTTTCAGTTCCCTTCAGTTCAACAGAGCAAAATATTGTGGAGGGTTTGCTTTGCCTTTTAACATTCCTTAGCCCATGGCATCCTTTCCTGCTAAAATAAAACCCAGTAAATCAGTTTCTCCCCTTCCCTGCTTTTGAAGCCTTGGAAGCATGTCCCCCAATTGAGTGGTGATATATGACAGAGGAAGCAGCAAACTAGTTCAGACCAGTGTGGTATCCTCAGCTCCCTGCATGGCTCACAGCAGGCAGCCTCATGCAGCCCCCCTTGCTGAAGCACACAGAAGCCAGAGTCAGGCTGGAGCATTTGCTGCAATGTATGCATTTGAAATAACAAAAATCAACATACAAATTAAGGAAATCTGTCTCTGAAGCCAACCGGCCAATTTGCATCTGAAAACTCCTCTTGCCAGAGGAGTCTCCTTTGTTTACAGCTCAGTAAGTTTTATTCCTGTGAGGTGCCACAGCTCTGGTGCCCAGTGACCAGCTGGGACACAGTGAGATCCCACGACCTGTCGTGACCTATCACACAGCTCAGACTGGGCACAGGCTTGCCACAAGCAAGGAGGAGAGTGAATAGTTCTTGGATCACACCTGCCTCACCCCCTGCACCATCTCCCCTCCACCCCGGGAATGGGTCACAAGGCTGCACACAGATAGGGCTACAGAACTGGGATGCATAGGGAGAAAAGATGTTGATGGCCAAACCACAGGCCACGGGGCAGAAAACCACCCCTTGTGCTCCTGTCCTCAGGACACAGGAGTCATGAGCAACCCAACAGTGAGAGGTGCCTGAAACCCGGCCAGCTGCCCATGCAGACTGCCAGCAGAGCAGCCAAACACGCCTGCTCTATCTTCTTGTTGTTGGGTCCCATCTTCTCAGTGGAAGAGACAACTTCAGGGAGCATTTCAACCAGCCACACCCGTGCCACAGCATCCAGGAGCACTGGTAAACAGTCAGGAACCTCTCACCTCCTCCTGCTCCCTGAAAGCCAGCCCATTGCCAGCACAGCTCCTGGATGTCAGTGGCCAAAGGAGACTTGCTTCTCAGCTCCCATCCCTCCAGGTCTGGCCTGCATGGCCTTGGGCAAGACATTTCACCTCTGTTCCCTCTAATTGCCTGTAGGAGAGCAGATGCTGCCATCAGCCTGCAAAGGTCTGGGCACAGTGGGCACCTCTCCCTCCTCCCAGGCAGCATCACTGTGGGCAAGAAGGCAATGCCAGGCTGTCCTCCTGCACCTTCTCCCCCTAGACAGATTCTGAAAATAAAAACCAGCTTCCACTTGTCCCAGCCCCAGGAGAGAAGAAGGCAGAAAGAGGTTTGTTGTCAATACATGAAACTGTCGCTAAGTGAAGGAGAAAAAAAATCTGGGGGGAAGGGGGGGAATGAGGGAGGGGACAAAACCACATTTTTACTTCTGGTGGCCAGCCAGCTGACTGACTCAGCCAGTTTGGTCGCCTGCCATATAGATTTAAAAACAAAACCAAGCCTCAGAGAGGGGAGAGAAGGGGATTCAGATGAATGTGCTTTTTTCTTGCGTGTCAAGTAAATCCTAGACCAGCCCAAGACGTGTTTAGGAAAATGGCTTCCCTGCCTCAGCAAGGCACAGCACACGGTCTGCCAGTGCCAGTGCACTGTGAGACACCCCCAAGGCTCCTGGAAAACCACTGGGTCTGAAAAAGAAGTGCAGTGAAAGCCTAAACGCCCAGGGCTGCCCCCAGAGCTGGTTTCCTGCAGCCACCTCAAGGGCTGGAGACACCAATCTGGGTGCCCAGGCAGGTGCCACCTGCCTGCTGGGTGGCATGGCCAAGGAGAGGCTGACCTGCTATGTCTGAGGTGTCCTGAATCAGCTGGGAAGAGAGCTGTGGGGTGGGGTGGGGTGGGCTGGCTGCTGCTGCAGGGCTGTGGGCTAGGGCTGCATGCTGCGGGCATCTCCCCACCTTCCCTGGAGGAATGTGCACAGGAGGTGGGAGGAGCGGGGAAGAGGTTGTTTTGAAATACCAGCTCCCGTTTTATTTATCTGGATCCCACAGTGCCCATGGCACGGTAGCCACTTGCGAGGAGTGCTCTGTGTTCCCAAAGCGCTGCACAAACACGAACACGCGCTCCCCACGCCCTTTGCAGCAACGCAACACCCTGGCATGCTCAGCATGGCACCAGACAGGCAGTGCTCGCTGCCCCACGCCGGCTTGGCGCTTCCACACAACTGGATGGTCATGAAATCCGATGTGAATAAGCAGCACTTGGCACCTTCCAGCTGCAGCAGGCATTACAAACACTAGCTGGTGAAGGAAGCCTCGTGAGCCTCCCACGCAGTGATCTCCCATAGAAACTGGCCAGCCTCCCTGGCGATTAATCCCTCGCTCGCTGCAGGGAGCACAGACAGAATAAGTTACCTAAGGAGCTGGCGACAGGTAAGCACAAACCCTGCTCTTATTCCCGTTTCAAGGCAGCGCCACCAAGACACAGAAAAACCACGGCCCTGCCCAAAGGTGCCCCAACCATCAGCAAGGCTGAGAAGAAAACCCTTGCCCTTTGGTTCCCAGTCCCCAGCAGGGACACTGAGACAATAGTGAAACGTGGTCTGCCAGTGAAATGTGGCGTGGCCCCCCATTAGACCCAGGGGGGCTCGGGATGGGGGTGCAGATGTGCGCCCCAACAGCTGGGGCAGCAGGTGCAGGGTTCTCCCAGGGGTTGCTGCAGCAGGACACCATCACTGGCTCATGCAGGAAGCAGGCAGACAGACACAAGGACAGCTGCCAAGCCAGACGGGACCCACTGCTGCAGGGTGAGGGGCACTGCTCACAGACCAGTGGCTGGGGCTCTCCCCAGCCTTCAGCTCAAGGCAAACAAGCCAGCCTTGCCTTCAGAGGTGTTCCTGACTTGAGCAGGAGGAGCATGATGTAGGGCTGGGGGCAGGGGAGGGGAGCGACAGGCAGAGGTTTGCAGTGAGCTAAAAGGGGAGATTTAATAACTGTCGGAAAAAATGGCTGCTTTATTGCAGGCAGCTTGTAAACCCTGGAGCCTGAAGGTCTGGGAGTAATTTCTCCCTCCCACGTGCTGGGCTCAGTTTGTACTGGGGGTCAGAGGCCAGTGCTTTTCCAAAGCATTCTGGGACAGATGCCAACTGGAGCAGGCTGCTCCACACTGCTCCTGCAGCAGGGCCCAGGCTGCGAGCAAAGAGCTGGAGCCACTGTTAACCCTTCACGGGGCCATCCCTCCCTTCCCTGTCTCCTGGCTCCATCCCTCCGCTCTGGGATGGATGAAGGAGGATGCTGCAGGGCCACCCCACACAGGGCAGGGCTGGGGAGGATGGTGGCCAGCTGGTGTCTTGGTGCCACCCAGGACCAGTGCTCAGCCTGCTCCTGACTCACAGTGACCGAGTCCTGCGGGCGGGATGCTCCAGGAGCTGGACTCCTAGCAGAGGAAAACAAGAGCCCAGCAGAGCTGAGTGCTTGGGGTAAAGTCCTGCACCAGCCCTGGGTGTGGAGGGAATGGCAGCTCACAGGACCGTGCCCAGCACCACCAGAGAAAGGGGAAGAGCCTTCTTCTTCCCCTTCTTCTTCATGTCCCACTCTCCTTGAGCCCAGCACCAGTCCCTGCAGCCCATACACCTGCCTCTGCCATGCCACTTCCATCCGAGAAGCCTGTGGGCACAATGGCACAGCCAGGGGCACTGAGTGGGGCACCTGCAGGACATAACAATCCCATGGACAGGGTCCTGCCAGACTCCTGGCACCCCTTGTCTGCTCAAGGGGAGTATGTCTGTCCTCCCCAGCAACCTCCTGGGCTCTGGTGCTCCCTTTGCCTCCATTTATCAGTGCTTTCCTCTCGTGCCCTGCTGCCTTTCCCTGCTCTCCCCCACTGATCTCCTGGGGTAGGCAACAACTGGCCTCCACATGGCACCTTCTGCTTCTCCTCAGCATCGGGTAAACACCAGAACCTGCCAGTCTTGCCTCCAGCTGCTGGTGACACTCCTATTCCCTGGTGGGGGCTTTAAAGGCTGCCTGCCAGGGCTCCCTTATCCCCTCAGCTGCCTCCCCTGGGACAGGGTCTGGCCGGCTGGGCAGGCATGGCTTTGCTGTTTCCCCTGTGCGATGCAGCAGCTCTGGATCACCTGTGCATGGCTTCCTGCAGCTCTCCAGCTTCCCCTCCCAGGGATGTGTGCGAGTGTTTCTGGCCTGCAGCCCAGCCCCTCTGCCCCCACCCCACCGAGGATCTGCCAGCACACAAAGAGGAAGGGAGCTCGGTTGTGTTTCTCAGCAGCTTCTCTCATCTCCCTCCCAGACGCATGCCCCATCTTTCCCCCGCTTCATCTCCTTCGTGCTCAGCGCAGCACCAGCAAGAAGGAGGGGTCTGTGGCTACTGCTGGACTGGGGTCTGGCTGCTGGATGTGCCCCAGCCTCGTCCCCTCTGGGCAGCAGCACTGGTCCCAGTTGCTGATGGATGCCACCACAGAGCCTTAGCCCCCTCCAGCCTCACTGCTGGCCACCAGCCTGGCCCTGCAGCTCCCACCCCTCTGCCACATCCCTCACAGGCACTCCGATGACTCTGCCAGCTCCTCCAGTGGCATTCACATGGCACTCACACAGCTCTCCCACCACCACTCCTTCCAACGCCAGGTGTGTGCATGGACCACAGCCTTGCTAACCAAACAGGGGGCCAGAACCTGCTGTCAGCCGAGTGCCTGCCAAGCAACACTCCTCCACATGACACTGTGCTTCCCCCAGGCTGGCAGGGGGATCTGGCTGTGCCTCTGCGCCCCTCCACAGCAAAGATGGTCACAGTGAAGATGATCCCTCTCCCTTCAAACCCAGACTTGTGCCTTCTTGTCTAAATCCCTTTGAATCATGCTCGCATCTTTCTGATCCAGGTACAAAACAGTAAATTTCCCCACTGGCTTCGTTTATCCCATCTTTCCAAGCTCCTGTTTTCATGTCCCACCTGCGATCCCTCCAGCTCCTTCTTCCAAACCTGCCTTTACAGTCAGAGCTGCTGAATCCTCTTTCATCCTCTACCATCTTTTCTGACTAATCCACATACCTCAGCCCTCCTTCTGGGCATTCCCTGAGATCACAGCCCGGCAGTGCCTTCATGCTCCCAGCTACTGCTTCACTGGTTTCAGGAGAAAGGAGCTTGCTACACCCTCCATGTCTTCTTCATTAAATCCTTCCACTCCATCCCTCCCAGCTCCTCTACTCTCTGGAGAAGTCCCCAGGCTAGAAGCACACGAGATGAAGACATGGCATCTTGGTGACTGTCACTTGGGGACTGGCTGGGCTTGGGGTAAAGATCTCTCGAGGCTACTGCTACGCTTTCTGGTGCCAAACACATACCCACAGATGGGAACCTGGTGCAGCAGAGCTGAGAGGCTGAAGCCACAGCAATGCCACTTTGCAGGGTACTTCCCAATGCCAAGGCAGCAGGACTATCGAGCCTGGGGGTCACTCTCAGGAGCCAGCAAGCCACAGCCCAGCTGCCCTCTGCATCCAAGGAGCACATCACCTCACCACTTGGCCAGAGCAGGAAGAAACAAACCTCCCTTCTCCCGCAAGGGGCCACACGAATAGCAGCAATAGTGAACTTTGCACCCCTCGGCTGCACACGACATACCCAAGGCAGACACTGGACCAAAGCAGCCATCTCTGGCACCAGGGCTGCAGTTCACAGCCGACCTTGCTGCATCTGCTCCACTCAAATGGCTCCAAGCTTTTTGCCCCAGACTCCACGTCTGCCTCACGCCCCAGGCACTGGCTGGAGCCCTGCCAAGGAGAGGGGCTGCCTGTTTGAATCACAAGCCAGAACCCGGTAAGCATCACCTTTAATAAGCCTTTCTCCTCCATCAGGCACCCTGATTTTTCTCAGCTACAGCCTTGCGAGGCGGAAGGCTGCTTGGAGCCAAGCCAGCACCGGGGAAACCACCATTTCAAGGTCCTGCGAAGGTGCCTGTAAGAGCAGAAGGGAGCTTTGGTCTGGCATGCGGGGGGTGATGCAAAGAGCAGGCTGTTCGCTGGGAAGCTGCTGCTGCTTGCCAGGAGGAGATGGGGGAGGAGGCAGCAGATGTCCGCAGACAGCATTTGCTGAGAGCCTGCAGCACTCCAGCCCAGCAAAGGGAGGAAGGCAGTGGCTGGTGCCACTGCTGCTGTGCTCTAATGGAACAGGACAGACACCACAGAGTCCACCGACAAAGCTTAGGTTGCCTCTCCCTCCCATAAACGTGGTGGGGAAGTGGGAGTCTCGGGACCCCAGCTTGGAGAAGGACCTCAGGGTGAATGCTGAGACCTCAAATGGAGGAGGAAAAATCGCTGTCATGAAAACTGCAAGACCCTTCTTCCCCCAGAAGCAGTGGTGGCTGAAAACCCCATAGGCAGGACCGAGCCTGGCTGTGCCACAGCCCCACAGGCTGCCTTTACTCCTGGTATAGGCAACAGCCAGGCACTCCCTGGCAGAGCCCAGGGAAATGCCAGAGGATGGATGCACAGCAGAAAGAGGAGGAGAGACCAGGAGCTCTGGCTGCAGCCTCCCCCTTTGGGCACTGGAGCCAAAAGGGGACACCCATTTTGCCCCCTCCTCTTTGCAAGCAGAACAAGACTAGTGAGCCCAATTCTAGCCATGCTGCTTTTGGTGTGAGTTGCCAGTGGGGCTCGAAGGCAGCCCACGTGGTTCTGGTTTCCTGCCTCTGGGCAGGGGAGGTTGGTTTCCTCCCCACCCCACAGCAGTGAGGCCGACCAGGGGAGCTCTGCAACCAGCAGCTACCCTGCACCCTTCTCCCCTGGGTTTTGTCCTGCACCTGGGATGTGGTGAGCCAAGCAGTGTTTGTTGACAGGTCACAAGCAGCACCTTAGAAAACTGGTCCCTCGGCGCTGGGACACCCGAGGGCACAGAGCATCCTGACCATTGCCAGCGACTACAAGACCTCCTGTCACTGCACAGACTATTCAAAGGGACCTGAAGACTCACAAAAATCGGTGCTTGCCCATTCCAGACTGAGAGGAACTGACTTTAGCCAGAAGGGTCTTCAGCTCATTAAGTGATACCATCCACAGGCTTGTCCAGATCAAATCAAGCAGTTCCTGGGCTCGTCCTACAGCATACTGAGATGCAGTCTGGCACTTGGGGTCTGCTTGAGTCCTCTTAAAATAAAAATTAATTGATATGCAAATCGGACAAGTCATTAGATTAGTCTATTGGCCCAGGGCAATGCACAGATTCCTGTTTCATGCTACAATCCCAGCTTCCCTCCACCTTTCCTCCTCCCTGAGTCCAGGGTCAGCCATTAGCAATGAGAGGGAGGACTCCATGGACACACACCTTGCCTGCAACAGAGAGCCTGGATGGCACATGTTCTTCTTGAGCCAGGCCCCAGCTATGCCTTGTCCCCTCGTCCTCTCACCTCAAGCTGAGCCACTTGCCCATGATCTGAGTCAAGAGTCTGAGCACATCAACATCTGTGCCCAGTGAGGAGGTGAGGAGGCAGCAAGAGAAGTAAGAGCCTGGCTTCCTGGAGTGTTTGTTGTTGGGATTCTTCTATCAGTTTCCAAGAGTTTGCGTACCCCCTGGCAGCTTTTCCAAAAACACTGCAAACAGCCATCACAGCCCCAGCCACTGCACCACGCACAGCCAGGAACAGCCACAGCTCAAACAGTGACACAGCAGCCACCCAACATGCTCAGTACCAGGTCTTGGAGGAAAGGCAATGCCAAAACAGGGCACTACTCTTGGATGTGCTCACGTCTCCTCTCTCACCTTTCAACCACCAGTTACAGCTACCCTCCTCTGCAGCCTTGTTTCAACCCAAAGCTGGGCAAAGCAATTAACCTCCCCATCTGGTTGCATTGAGATGAATACAAGTGTCTGCATCATCCTGACAGGGATCAGCAGCCCTGAGTGATGCCAACATCACCCCTTTCCACTGAAAGAGCTCAGAGCAGGGCACTGCCAGCATCAGCCTGAGAACTAGGAAATCCCAGGGTGGCTGGTTTGCTTCACTGGTGTTAAACCTACCCACTGTGGACCTCCAAGGGCCTCTAGGCTGCTGCTGGGAGTTCTGGGGAAAGGACTTATTAACAGCAGCCTATTATTGCAACAGCATCAGAAAAATGCCCTGAGCCCTTAAACTCTGGTGGAAAAAAGAAAAAGAAAGGAAGACTACACCCTACTAATACAAGGAATACATTTTAATTAGACTATGACTTTGTGAAATTACTTTTGATTAAAAAGCATAATAAACTCAATGATAAACTTTTGCCACCAGTAGCTGAGTCTCTGAATATTCTGGAACCACAAGGTGGGGTAGGGAGCAGTTGTTACAGGTAAGGTCCTCACCACACAAACAAGTGGAAAAATCACTCTTCTTACTAAAATAACACATCAGGACTAAAATTACATTTTTATCAAAATATTTGGAAATGGCCGGACATTTCTTAGCTGAAGTTCTGCTTTAGGCAAAGTAACTCGTTTTTATCAACAGAATGTTTACAACTTCAACTCACGAAACTGACTTTCAAAGAGCAAAACCAGGTTTGGGTTTTGGAGGGGCTTTTGTTTGCTTTGTTGTTTGTTTTTGTTTTGAAACAGGCTCCAAAGCATGAATTCTAACACTGAATACTCTGACTTTTTTTAAGAGAATGAAAAGCAAAACTCACATTGAATCCTCCAGTGGAGGTGGGCAGCCTAAGCACATCATTACTGAACCTCTGACTTGTGGAAATGTTTTGAAAGGAAAGGTGCTATGGACTGAAGCACAGACGTGCCCCTATACTTATCTGTGTTTCCTTTGGGTTTGTACTGTTCTGATGGCAAGGAGCACAAACAGGGCTTGGTCTTTTGCAGTGTCAGGTTCACATGAAACAAGATTCCCCACTGAATATTAGGAAACTAATTAAAGAGTACAAAAAACATCCACTTCAGCCATTCTAAACTAGATATACGCTGATGGCATCACAGATATAAGTAACAATAAGGTATACAACTACTTTTTCAATAGTCATCTCAGCAGGCCCCCATGTGTTTTGAGCTCTGAGAATGAGCTGGGATGGAGATCATCGCTGCAAGGAGCCAAGAGGAGAGCCACTCTCATTAATTCCCAGCAGCAGAGTGAAGGTGCTTGGCCTCCCCTGTCAAATGCAACCTCAGCTTGTGCGCATGAGCCCCGAGAAAGGAAAGGAGATATATCACTCATCTTCTAGGTGGAGGAGGGGACACAGCCCTAGGGTGGTGCTTTCTCTCTTGCCCAACACAGCAGAAAGCCAGGGGTGGGTGGAGCGATGAAGAAGGGAGAGCAGGGCACAATTCTGGTGCCCACATCCCCCTCTCAGGGCTGCCAGGGCTGTGCAGGCTGCCAAATCAAATAGCCATCCAGAGCCGCGCTCCTGACAAGTGTAAGAGGCAAAGCCCTCAAAGCAGGACCGGCACAGGGCTCCTTCCACTCAGAGCCATCGCTGCCCATGGCTGATGCTCATCCACCACGACTGGCAGCAGCTGATGCCTATGGATTGCACAGAAACCTCCATCCCTCCTGCTGGAGAAGTCCCACGACTCCCCAGGCTGATGCGTTTTTACTGGCTCCAACCAAGACCCCCCGTTCCAGTCTCCACAGATGCCTTTTCACCATTGGAAAGGGATGTGGGACACTGTGAGGAGGATGGCGAGGACTGATCTGTACCCTCAGTGCCTCTCCAGGCAGAAGTTGCTTGTCAGGAGATCCATGACGTGACTGGTGGGCTCTCCTAAAGGAAACCAGACAACTGCAAGGGCAGACCTTCAGCACCTCACCAAAGGGGAGTTTATCCAAAACAGAGGGCTCCTGGCTCCCTTCTTGGCACCATCTTATGAAGGGAAGGCAGGCAAGTCACAGCTTATTTTGTGTCCCGGTTTCTCCTACTGTAACATGGTTTCTCAGCCAAAGGGGCAAATTACACAAGATATATATTACACAAGGGATAGCCCTTACGGGTCAAACACTGTGCTGGCAGCAGCTGGGTTCATACATCCCTGTGCCCCCAGCACCTTGTGATGTCCCCTGTGACAGGGGGACCACCAGCACAGCACCTGGTGGCACTCCTGCCCCTGAGCCTTGCGGACTGACATGCAGCACCATCCACATGGACTCTGACCACAGCAGAAACAAAACCACTGCCATTCAAAAAAAGCACGGTTAGCAAAGACTGAGCAGCCAGTAGCTGTGCTGGCAGCTGGGAGGGGAGGCACAGACCACCACCTCACTGCAGAAAGGGAGTCACTGCTGCCCTGTGCCCACGGTGTGCCCTCTGAACACCTTGCAGGTCTTGCCCCTGCTGTGCCCACCCTGCCAGGAGGCACCAAGCCTGCTCAACCTCATCTCTAGAAAGCATATACACCGCCGTATAGAAAATCCTTCCTGTCTTCTTTTCCAAACCCATCTCACCCTCTCTCAACTGGGACCCCCTCATAAAAGTAAGAAGAGACAGGCCTTTCCTGGCATTTCCTTTTTCTGAAAAGGCTGTAAAATTTTCCAAGCGTAGCCAAAGCCAGAGCAAAGTTTGTCAGGAGCTCAGCTCGTTAGGCGGCTGCTCAAGGAGCCCCGCGGGAGGCGCAGGCTGCATAATTCAAAACATCTTGGACCCTGGAAAAGAAAATAGAAACCAGGCTGCGAGAAGAAGGGGGGCAGCTCCAGCTCCGGTGTAACCCCTGCTCTGGGAGCGCCCCATCTGCAGAGCTCGAGAGGAGCCCTGGCCCCAGCAGAGGTGCTGCGGCCAGCCCAAGTGGAGCTGGCACCAGGCAGAGGAAATTCCAAGCCTGTTGCTTCTGGCAGCCATGCCTGGCCCTGGCTAGGACCTCGGCAACCTGGAAACCAGCTACTCAGCAATTTTCTTGCCATCCAGAGGGCTCGGTCTGAACCACAGTTTCACTTCCCCCTCCCTGCATCGCAGTCCAAGAGGCAGGGAACACCAGAAGCAAAAAAACATTTGCTCAAAAGCTGTCATGGCCAAGCCCCCCCCTTGCCCCCCAAACTGCCCTTCTCCAGGAGGACAGTCTGGAGATGCTGCTGTCCCCTCCATTGCACATGGGGGCGGACAGAGCAGAGGAAACTTGCTTGGACCAGCCCTAGGTCTCCCCGGTTCCTTTTGCTCCGTGCCAGAGGAAAGTTCAAACAAGGCTGCACAGAGGCAGGACACAGGCAGCTTTCAGCCCAGCCTAACTGCTGTGATTGAGGCTCGTCTGTGGCTGGACCCGCTCCGTTCAGGCCCTGTCTGGCCCGATCCTCTGCTGCAGATCAGTGCTGGAACAAACCCTGCCAAGGAAGTGGTGAAAGCTCCAGTGCTGCAGGGGTTTCCATAGCCTTGGCCAGCTTGCTGTTGGGAAGAGTCACCCAGAGATGCAGCCCTTGCACCCAGTTACTGCCCTTCGGAGCTCCCTGTCCAGCTCCTCATTCCCTGAGCATGGAGACCTACAGCACAGCTCCTTGCAGCCAGGTTTTCCTAAGCCAGCATCCTCTCCCAACTGCAGCCTTTCCCAAAGCCTGAAGCCCAGCACAGCACAGCAACAGAAAGAAGCAACACTCAGTGATGGAGCCCCTCCCCATCACAAGGGGAGCACAACTGTTCACTGATACACACCTATTTAGCAGGATCTTTCTTCTAAAGAGCATGTTAAGGTTTTATTTTCTACCAGGAAGACTGCAGAACCAGGCAACCAATGCACATCTGATCAGACAGGTACCAAGCTCTGGGTGGCAAAGCAAGAAAGACCATTCAGGAAGCCAGGGGACATGTTGCAAGCAGAGATAAACAGGTCCCTTAATGTAAAACCTGAAGAGAAAGCTGGGTATGGCCCTCCAAACAAGGGCACAGTTCTGGGAGAGGGGCATTTCTTTGCAGAGTGCACACCAGACAAGGATCACACTGCTCCCTGGAGAACTAGAAGCTCACCTCAGTAGCCAAGGACAAGGGTTTGTGACTCTGCTGTAAGCACACCATTCCAATTTCAGCTGGGCAAACCCTGGAGCTGAAACACCCAGAGACTGGAAAGCTCACAGAGGCACTGAGCATTGAGGATACTTCACAAGAGGAGCTCCTGACCTCCAGCTTCTCAGAGGACTGGAAAACCCCACTTATGCCTGGACTCAAACAGGAGGCTGAGACCCAGAGAGGCAGCAGAGAGGAGCACTGAGCAGGAACTGGGAATCCTGGCTTCTCTCCCTAGCTCTGCCCCATATTCCCTTCCTGTCTTTGGTTAAGTCACTTCCTTTCACTCTTCCTCCTCTACTTTGGAGGCAAAAAAACTTTAGCCCTTGCTTCTGCACAGCATTTAAAACGTGTTCTGTGCAGTGACAAGGCAGAAGATCGCCATGGCCAGAGGCTGTGAGACACCCAGCTGCAGGAGACACGTTGCCTGCACAGACCCCAGCGGAGCCTGGCATTTCCTGTGCTTACATTTTGAGAAGCACAGAGTCTGTAAACAGTCAGTGCCGCGGAGCATCTTCTACACAAACCATATCCTGGCCTGTTCCTCCCCTCAGCCACTGCAGTAGCAGCTGAGAGAGGAAAAGGAACGCTGCTCGGCTGAGCTGTGACAGAAGGCACAGAGAAGGACACACAGCATTGCTCTGGACAGCCCACCTGCAAGGAGGTGGCCCTCAAACCAGCAGCAGCAAGGATGGGGAAAACACAGCAACAGGAGAGGCAGGGTTAAAAGGGAGAAAAAACACAAAATAAAACTGCAAAAAAAACAACAACCCAAGCAGCACCCTGAAGAGGCAGAATGGTGCAGACGTGCCTGAGGAGCACAGCCCTCCTGCTCCCCAGCAGATCCATCCTGCAGCCTCCCACACACTTTGGGGAGAGAGAAGACCAGTAGGCACAGGCAGGAACAAGGAGCACTCTGTGGTTTTGCTTGGTATTTCAGGCCATCTCTCACACAGGAGGAGCTCTGCTTCGCTTTCCAAGTCTTGCCCTCTCTGGCACGGATCACAAACCTGGCTCCTGGCCCAGGACTTGGCTCCAGCAGCGCTCCTCACCAAACAGGGTGACGCCCCACCTCTGGGCACAGTGCACAGCCCAGTCCTAAAGCCATATTGAGGCCATACCCCAGCTCCAGAAGAGGCTCCCCATCATCCCCCAGCTGGGATTCAAGGCATCTTGAGTTGCAGCTGAAAAACCCAACACCCAAACATAGCTCCTGCTCTTGGGGGAAGAAAGACCCAGTGACCAAAGCACTGTTTTCTCTAGTGGTTCCAGCTGAAGCTGGCAGACAGTCTGCCCACAGTGGAGAAGTGCTGTCTCCCAAAGATGCCCAGGCATAGCTAGCACATTCCTCTGCCTGGAGCTGCCCAGAAAGACACAGTAGGACAAGGTGGCCAGGTGAAGGCACTGCCCTCCCATCATGGGCAGTGGAAAAGGGCTGGAAACTACTGCCTGATGCACCCATCTGACAATCCAGCAAGGACTACAGAATACACTTGTGCCCAGACACCAGTAGCTGTCAAAGAATCAGACCATGTCTCCAGAAAGAGTTGAGCAAGTGGGAAGCAGACCTCATCCCACTGGCTGTGGACAAGAGCAGAACAGGTTCCTGCTCATCTCTTCAGGGCACTGCAGCCCATCATCCTCACCCTGCTTTCTCCAGTGGAGGGTCGTTGTGTGGCATCAAAGCAACTCTGCCCATTTTGGAGCCGTGTATCTTCAACAGCCCATCCCACACCTTGGAAGAAGGGCAGCAGAAGCATGAGGTCCAGGTCCAAGGAAGCAGGACTTGGAGGCAGTCAGGATGCCCAACAGCGGCACACCCATTTCCAAGGCTTGGTACAGGCTTTGGATAGCCATGCCAAGATGCCCCATGCTCTGTCTTTCTGCCACACCATGGGCCAGGCTGCCCAGGGGACTGACAAGCACTGATTTGCTGGCCAAGGATGTGGGGAGCAAGCAGGACTCCTGGCAAGCTGCCCCTGTAGCTCTCCCTTAAATCAAAAGCAAGTGCCAGTGACACTGACTGCTCTGACTGCGTCCTCTCTGCTGGCTCCTGCCGGGTACAGCCCTGTGGTAACTACAAATGCCATTGTGAATTGGTCCCAGTTAGAACAAAAATCCCTCTCCACCTTTGAGTTTCAAAGAAAATCAGGTAGGAAGAAGACAAAACCAGCTCCCTCTTCCCAGGAAGGACATGGTGCCAAGCAGATGACCTGGAACAGGCACCACGGAAGGAGGAAGGGTGCCTCTCATCCACACCACGTGGTTTGGCTGGTGTAGCCTCCCCGGGACAGGCTGAGGAAGAGCAAAATACAGCAACAGAAACCATCCCCACCGACCTCTGGTAACAGTGCCTGGGTACCTTCCACTCAGGGCTGCCAGGGGTGGTGCTCACAGAAAGGAAGCCAAACCAGAGCAGCCAACACCGACCCGCTGGAAAGCAGCACACAACTTTGAAGGAGAAGTCAGGAAGAACTGAGGGATATCACTGTGTCCACCCTCACCCCCCACACCACACAGAGCTGCTGGAGATGCACAGCTGAGAAGCAAAGCAGCCACAAGGCTGCCCAGACCCTTTGCTCCAAGATGGGTGTATTGTTCCACAGACTCAGTGCTGTGAGGAACCTCACAGGGGAGTTAAATCTCATGGAGATCAACTACAGAAAGGCAGAATCCACAGCCCCCACCACCCTCTGGAAACTCAGAACCATGCACAAGATCACCACAAAATGCATTTGCCAGTCAACATCTTCCTGGGAGGAAAGGAGAGCTGAGCGACACCGAGTCCTGACGTGCATTAGGTTCTGATTTTCCAGAAGAGTCATGCTGGCAATCCTCCTTGCACTTCGCTGATACAGCTTAAATAACAGTGATAAAATATTGCTGCATCTGTACATCATATCGCTATGCTATCCCTACCCTGCATTATATCATATATCCATGTGTCTATGTACAATGTTTCCTCTTAAAAATGCCAAAAGTAGTCACAAACACAGCACAACTCTCCTATGTACCCCCCTGCCACTTCATCCAGGGCACTGGCATGCTGCTGGGTCTCTGCCAGAAGAGCAACAGCCCAAGGAAAATTACATTTGCAGAGCAAACTCCGGGCTTCTGCTTGGTTAAAGCTGTGGGGGACAGCCAGCATCCCTGGGAGGAGGCAGAGACAGAAGCTCAGGAGCAAGGTCACAGGTGGAAAGGACCACTGATGTATTCCCGGACAGGAACAGCAAACTTGTGCTTTTCCACGGGGGACTTACTCCCCCAGAAGAGACTGACTTGGGAGATTCATCCGTCAGGGTATTTAAAACTGGATGGAGCCCTAAGGAATTAAGAGCTGGAAGCCAGCCTGTGCCAACCCCAGGAAATGGCTAGACCTGAGCAGATTAAAATCCATCACAGCAGCACATCTGGACCTCCAGGAGACACAGACACATCCTCGATGGCTAAGAACTTTCCCACTCAGCAGCAGTGAAGCCTGACACAATCACCTGAGACAGGGCAAAGAAGCAAGAGTTGTCCTGATGCTAATGCTTGATGCTGAACTGGACACTGTACTGACAAGAGATGGGGTTGGAAGAGAAGGAAAACAATCCCAGGACCCATCTTTTACTTGGGATCCTGCAACCAGCTGAAGGCGAGCAGAGCAACAAAGAGCAACACCTCTATAGCAGTAAGAAAGCCACTGGTTGGGACACAGCTGATGCTCCCTGCAGAAGGAACCAAGGACCTCCTCTCCAGCTACCACTCCCTTCCACATCCCTCCACACAGCAAGCGCTGCCAGGAGGGAAAGCACTCACACCATTCAGCAGGAGACAACAGCAGCAGTGAGAAGAAACATCAAAGTGTTTTTCCCCCCAAAACAGCAAGTATGGGGAGGACACAATGCCAGCTGGGTCAACAATTCAACAGAAATGTCAAAGGCTGAGTTGAGCTTGGACCTGAGAAACTCCAGGCCAGCACAAGCAAGGTCCACAGCTCGTGGGCTGGAGTTAGCCTGGAGATAAAGTGCAACTCCAGTGCATCCTCAGCTGCTGCCCTGGAGCAGCCTAGCCCAGTGAGCTCGGTACAGCCAGCTTTGTGACGGCCCAGGAGCTTCACACAGCAGTCTGTCCCCTCTGTCACACAGTGGCCAGAGAGCCACCTTCCAACAGCAACACGGTGAGATGCAAAACGGCTTCAAAGTACAAAACACAACTATTTTACTCTCTTCAACTAAACAACTGTGGGTTTTAGTTTCTAAGTTTTCCTTTAGCCGCTGTCTGTTTCTTTCTTTCCCTTGGCTGGGGTCCGGAAAGAGGAAAGAGACTTTCAGGGGCAGGGAAACACAGTAACACCTACAACACTGCACCGCAGAAAACACCTCGAAATGGATTTTCTAGGTAATGAAGACACAGGTCAGGATGGTGGGGAGGGACCAATCACACCATCTGCCCTGCTAAAATGGCAACACACACGTTAAAAAACAAACAAAAAGGTTCTTAAGCATTTAGATTGTGACTGCTCTGGATAAAGTCTCCGATGGAGCAGACAGCTGTGGCAGAGACAGTACACTGATACACTCATTCTTCCACAAAGGAGAATCAGGCAACAATGTCGACCTGGAGGTTTTTGCACTGGAACCAGCCTTGGGTGTGTGTTACACACCCACGTGTGGTGGCAGCCAGCGTTATCTCAGGCACCAGAGTCACAGGAGGTCCTTGCTTCAGCACCAACACAGCCTTGCCATGCGACCTTGGGCAAATCACTTCCTCAGTGACTCACTGTTCTTATCCCTCCCGCCACCAAAGTACCAAAGCAAGGCACACACACACACATTGCCTGTGTGTGACTGACGGATGGAAGGAGCTGCATGTCATTACTGCGTGCCTGGCATGAAACAGCATTCGGGCAGGGTACCGAGTAGGAGCCACGTTCGCAGCACGGATCCCACAGGTCAAGAACACGCAGGCAGGGTTCCTGCAGCACCACTCTGCAGCCAAAGGTGCTTGTGGCTCTCCTCCGTGCCCTTTGCCTGGCACAGCCAGGACACAGCCCTGCGATGCCGCAGCCTGACACCCTGTCAAACGGCGCTGCCCCCAAGGCGTGCAGACACCGCACACAACAACACAACAGCCTGCCCTGTCATGTAGCATTACTTATGTGTTCAGATATGCATCCTTCTCACATTTCTATTCCAGCAAGTGGTTGCTAGCAGAGCGGAGCTAGAACAAGTTCACCACCTGCTAAAGACACGTCCCTAATACAGCGCAGGGGAGGTTTTGTTACATCGGCTGCTTTCTGCTCGCAGGGAAAACATGTACATGGAGTGTTTCCTCCTTTTTTCTTCCAGGCCAACCACATGCCTGGTTTACCTCAAGAGGGAACCGGAGCCCATCGAGTAGGACACCGCAAAGAGAAGGGAGACGTCTCCCCCGACACTCAGGATGGGCTCAGGCAGGAGCGTTTGTTTAAAACACCACGTGAAACGTGGCGAGTTCCAATCCTCCCTGGGCTTTGAACAGCACCGATCCGCCTTGCAAAACCCAAAGCAGCTCCGGCAAAACCAGACGCGACGCGAGTTAAGTTCTTTGCACCTGGAGGAGAGGAGGGGAGCGAGCGGCTCCACTCGAGGCACTTCGGTCCTCGAGGAATCGCGGGCGAGGAGGGACAGGGGCGGGCGGAGCGAGGCGGGGAGGCTCGGGCGGCCCGGGGGCAACGTCCAAGGCGAGCGGGGACACGGACAGTGCCCGGCGGGCAGGATGGGCCCCGCCGAGTTGCGGGGCTGGGGCTGCGGGGATGCGGCGGGGCTGGGGCTGCGGGGAGCGGGGACACGGCGAGGAGCGGGATGATGCGGGGACACGGAGGGGAACAGCCCCGGGGCTGGGGCTGCGGGGAGTGGGGATGCTGCGGGGAGCGGGGACACGGCGGGGAGCGGGGACACGGCGAGGAGCGGGGATGCTGCAAGGAGCGGGGTTGGGGATGCGGGGAGTGGGGATGCTGCGGGGCTGGGGTTGCGGGGAGCGGGGATGCTGCGGGGAGCGGGGACACGGCGAGGAACGGGGATGATGCGGGGAGCGGGGACACAGCGAGGAGCGGGGATGCTGCGGGGAGCGGGATTGGTGCTGCGGGGAGCGGGGTTGGGGCTGCGGGCAGCGGGGACACGGCGAGGAGCGGGGATGCTGCGGGGAGCGGGGGATGCTGCGGGGCGCAGGAACGCAGCGGGGCCAGCCGCGGTG
>JAWWEE010000062.1:6980268-6995840 GCA_035221455.1 Xenops minutus | reverse complement strand
CACACCGTGCGTGGTACACACCGCACACACCGCACAGAGCACACACCGTGCGTGGTACACACCGCACACACCGCACACAGCACACACACCGCACACACCGCACACACCGTGCAGAGCACACACCGTGCTTGGCACACACCATGTATGGCACACAGCACACACCCCGCACACAGCACACACCCCGCACACAGCACACACACCGCACACAGCACACACACCGCACAGAGCACACACACAGCACACACACCGCACACAGCACACACCCCGCACACACCGCACACACCACGCACACGTGCGCGGGGCAAACGCACATCACGGAGCGCATTGCAGACGGGCGGGTCTTTCACGCAGATGTGCCCGCGATGGATGCCGGCCACTGACACTCGCTCTGCAGGCATTCAGGAGCCTGTGCAGCCACAAACAGGAGGAGCAGAGCACGGCACAGGGGCGCCAGCCCTGGAGACACGCTGCAGAGCAAGCACTGTCCAGTCTGTGGTGTGTAGTACCAGGGGATAAGGAGATAGTCAAGCAAGGTGCAAGAACAGCTTCTGCTGTCACCACTATTACAGTCTTACAATAAGGCTGAACTAGGAACAGAGTAATCTCTACCTTTGGTTTATTTACTCAGTGCCTTCATCTCCAGAAGGCTCCTGGAAGCCTGTGTCAGTGAGTTGCAGAGCAGAGATCAGGGGAGTTCTCAGAGAGGTCACAGGCCTGACACAAATTCAATTTGATTCAATGTCTCTATTAGTATTTGGGGTCACTTGAAATCACCACTCTGTAAATTGAGTCATAAGAGGAAAAGTTAGCAAGCTGCTGTCTTGTGTCACCTGCTAGCATGACAAGAATTTGTGTTGGTGGTAGCTCAGGCTACCACTTGAAATCCCCATTCCCACATGCAGTCTCTGTTCCCAAGACAGTCATGTGCATCTTGGTATGTGCAAGGCCTCAACCACACAAATCTCCAGCTTGGGGAAGAGCCTCTCCCACAGCATCTCAGGGACACAGGGTTTTGTAGGGAAGCAGGGCACATACCCTGGCACAAAGGGCTGACACAGCCAGCCTCACCTGCATCTATACACAGCTACCTGGCTAGGCCAATGTGCCCTGTGTGCTCCAGTGAGGGTGACCACAGGCTCTCCCTGTGTGTTCGGGCTCTGCTCCCAGGGTTTTCACCCAGCCCTTTTTCATCTATACCTCTGTCTTCCAAATTTTGCAGGGCCTGATGCTACTCCCAGGCCAGAGGTGCTGAGCACCTCATCCAGCTATTGCAAGGACTCTACAGAATTTGGAATAAGAAAAATGTCCTCATTGCCAAGATCACCCCATCCCTGACCAGCTACTTATCACTTGTATACCTGTTCAGTGTCTAATCATGCTCTAGATACCTCCACCTGCCCTCTGCATCCACCCTACAGACTCAGAGCCACTCTCAAACCCCAGCCTGGCCTTGCCACAGTGCCCAGCGTGGTGAGATGGGTGCTGGAGCCTGGCTGCCTCTTGCCACGCTCCTCCTCTCTGGTGTCAGTGCTTAATTAAACCCCTGTTCTGGTCCCTGCCACCCCTACACAGAGGGCCGGCTGCTCCAGCCTTGGGAGCACTCACGGATCCCTCAGTGCGTGGGCAGAGGGATGGGGAGGGCACAGGTGGGAGACAGAAAGGACCCCCCCTCTGTGACCCTCCTGCCACCACCGATCCAGGGGACACGCAGTCACGGGACAGTGGGACCCTCCTGGGGGACAGCAGGACCCTCCTGGGGGACAGCGGGACCATCCCAGGGGACAGACGGGCCATACCGGGGGATACACGGCTGGGAGACAGCGGGTCCCTCCTGGGGGACAGAGGGACCATCCCAGGGGACACACGGCTGGGGGACAGAGGGACCCTCCTGGGGGACAGAGGGACCGTCCTGGAGGACAGCAGGACCCTCCTGGGGACACATGGCCGAGGGACAGCAGGACCCTCCTGGGGACGGCAGGACCCTCTTGGGGACACACGGCCGAGGGACAGCAGGACCCTCCTGAGGGACAGAGGGACCATCCCAGGGGACACACGGCTGGGGGACAGCAAGGACCCTCCTAGGGGACAGCGGGACCCTTCTGGGGGACAGCGGGACCCTCTTGGGGGACAGTGGGACCCTCCTGGGGACACACGGCGGGGGGACAGCAGGACCCGCCGTGGGGACAGAGGGACCCTCCTGGGACAGCAGGACCCTCTTGGGGACACACGGACGGGGGACAGCGGGACCTTCCTGGGGGACAGCAGGACCATCCCAGGGGACAGCAGGACCCTCCTGGGGGACAGCAGGACCATCCCGGGGGACAGCGGGACCCTCCTGGGGACAGCAGGACCATTCCAGGGGACAGCAGGACCATCCCAGGGGACAGTGGGACCCTCCTGGGGACACACGGCGGGGGGACAGCAGGACCCTCCTGGAGGACAGAGGGACCTTCTTGGGGGACAGCAGGACCATCCCAGGGGACAGCAGGACCCTCCTGGGGACACACGGCGGGGGGGACAGTGGCGCCGCCTGGCGGACACGGGCGGGATCGCCGCTCCCCCGGTGGGGCAGGGCGGACACGTCCCCGCACCGCCCCGGTCCTTGTGCGGGTCTCACCGCCAGCAGGTTGTCCCCCTGTACGAGCAGCACTAGAGCGGGGACTCGGAACACCATAAAACACGTTGCCTTTATTGTATTTCCCCTGCTTCCTCCGCCGGAGGATGCAAAGGAGGTGCAGGCATCTGCGGGGCTGTGCATGACAGAACAGCAGCGTGTGCACAGCAGAAGGGGATGTTTTAATTAAGAGGAAAAGGATAGACCGTGGCTCCGGTGACAAATGCCAAGCGGAGCTTTAACATCCAGGCGCAGAAGCAAGGAAATGGATTTCCACAGCGTGTGATACTTCCTCTGCGTCTAGAATATGAGGAGCTAAACAAACCCTCCATCCCCGCCAGCAGCGGGGGTGTGCAGCTGGCACCTCAACCACAGAATCAATTAGATTGGAAAACACCTCTGAGATCAGCAAGTCCCACCTATGAAAACCACCGTGTCAACTAGAGCATTACACTAAGTGCCATGTCCAGTCTTTAAACACCTCCAGGGACAGTGACTCCACCACCTCCCTGAGCAGTCCAGTCACCCTTTCAGTTGTAATCACCCTTTCTCTAAAGAAATTCTCCCCACTTAAATCTCCCTGGCACAGCTTAAGACTATCCCCTTTAGACCATTAGATCATGCCTTTCTGCACAGATGGCCCTTATTGGACACCCCTGTAACAGGTACCTTAACACACTCTACAACTGCCCTTAATAAGACAGTGTAGACACTGAGAACCAAGGGATCTCCCTGGTGGGAGGCAACACCAGGGCAGTAGGAGGGCTGCATGTCCGGCCACAGGTAACAAGATCAGCATCCACCTGTTGGCATCACTGTGTGGCTGGACTTTGGGAGATTTGAACCAGGATGGTTGATCATAACTTCCATACAGGACTGCAGATAGGAATCCACTTCACTACTAAACCCCTGATCATTTTGCTGCTAAGTCATGCTCAAGAGTTTGAGAGGAGCTGAGCCCTGCCATAGGCAGTCCTGTGTTGTGCTGTTCAGTCCATTTCCTTTCTGCCTTCTATAGGTACTCTGGAGTCACAAGTGCTCCTTTTGTGCCAGACTTTCAGAGACTCTCAGACAGGACCTGCTCTACAGATTGCAAAGAGTCAAAACAGGGATCTCAAACCTCACTCTCCTTTTGAATGGAGGAAGTTGTATTGAGTGCCCGAATCAAAGACCGTTTATACAGTTTGTGCCAAACGCAGTCCAGTCCCCCAAGAGATGTCTTTTCTCAATCCAGTTGAATATTGTGCCTCTTTTGAAACCTGGCCTCCAGTTAAGAATGACCATTTGGTTACACCTCATATTTTGGGACTGGTGCAGTATTCTGACAGAGTGTTACAGTACTGGGGATGTCCTGGAGACCAACAGGGCTGCCCTGATACCCCCAACTAAGTCAGGCCAACCTGCAGTTTCCTCTGCTGGGATATTGCTGCCAGGTGAAGGATGGCAGCAGATGTGTGCAGGAGCTGCTGGCACCACCTGTGGCTCCTCATACAGCTGGCCCTGCAGGACAAAGGTGGGTGGGCTCAGGAGATCCTTGTACCCTTGTGGGGGCTTCTCTTTTCAGCAGACTGCCTGGGAGCTGGGGAGTGCTGACCTGGGGTCTGTTCTCCTTTGTCCCTGACAGCACAGTGCAAATCCACATCTGCATGGCGCTGCTGAAACATCCTCTCCCTGTCATGAAATATTCATGCCCGCCTCCAAAAGGGCTCCAGCACAGCACAGCAAATCTGTGTGTCCCTCTGAAGAGAGGCAATCTGTGCTGCAGAGTGTGGCCACGGGCTCTGCTGCGGGGTCAAGCCAGATCCAGACAGCTGATCTCTGTCTTTGAGGAAATAAAACAGATAAAAAGAAGAAGCAAAACCCCAGGAGGTGCTTTTGAGACTTAACCCTTTCCAGGCTGGGAAGCATCAGCAGGGCCTGCAGTGAGCAGCTTATGAGAGTTGGGTCTACAGAGCAGCCCAGATGCTGAAATTCTTTCTCAGGCTGGGAAGATTGTTCCCAAGCCTGGGAACCTTGCTTGGAACAGGCTCTGCTGCTGTTGGATTTGCTGGTTAAGTCCACCTGATGCTGGAGTGGCTGTGTTTCTCCTGGCATTATTGAAAGCTGCCTTGATTTTGCTCTGCAGAGTGCAAGTCCTTGCTAGAATATCACGGTGGAGTACTCACTCTCCCCTGTGGGTGGAGTAGCATAAATCTTGGGCCTCACAAGTTACTTCTCTCTTTATTTTTTTAATGTTCAGGGCATTTTTGAGCCTCCTCCTCATTTATGGTTAAGGTGTCAGACAGTGAAAGTAATATATTCCACCAATTATAGAGAGACTGCTCCACTCCAGGGAAAGTTTCTGAGCTGGGAGTGTGGGGAGTCAGGATTCCCTCAGTGATCATCACAAGCCTCATTGTGCTGGGGGTACCTCACCTCCCTGGGTGGTTCTGGAGCAGTGTGAAGTGCTGCACAGGGAGCTCTCTGGGCAGGTGCTGAGGTGAGAAGAGGATTCAGCACTTGGGCACACACTGCAGGTGGTGTTTGAGCAGCCTGGCTGGGCTGGCGGATGCAACTGGTTCGTTTGTTCCTCCCTGTTCATCCCCCTGATAATCCGATTTACATTCCCTTTTCTTCCCCTGGATCCTGCTGTTACCATGGGAACTATGTTCACAGTTGCTGTTCATTGGCTTCTGGAAAAACTCCTTTTTCCCTTTTCCCCCTATCTCTTTCCCTCTTTCCATCTTGGACAAGGAGCTGTGGCTGTCAGAGGATGGGGAAGCTTGCAGGGCTCCTGATAACTGGGATAAAGGCAGTGGCTAGAGGGAGGAATTGGGGGAATATGGCAAGACTTAGTACTAGATGAAGTAATTCAGTTCATGTGATCTTTAGCTTGGTCTTTTCTTCATCCCACACCTATGGAAGGAGTTCTGGACACAGTGAGTCCATGAGTCTGCCCATTTGCCCCAAGGACCTCTCTTGTTTTGTCTCTGTCTCTCAATAAGCCAGTGCCAGCGTGGTACATACTGTGCTCTTCCTTGCAGCCTGAGCTTTCCTGCCTGTTTCTGCAGGAAAGCTGGCGTGGTGACTGCAGTATGGTTGAGAGACAGGCAGGAGATGCTGCTCCCAGCTCTTCACTGTCACCTTCTTGTTGCCTTTTGCTTTGTCCAGAAAATCTGTGCTTTAATCTTCATCTTCCCTCACAGATTAAAAGCGTGCACGGGAAGTTGCAAACAATTGCAGTGCTACCTCTTAAAGAATTGCCATTTGTTTGCTTCTTTGTTCCTTAATTAACTGTGCCTTGGTGTTTCCCAGTACAGCATATTCACTTAAATTGGACAAGAGGTTGCATTTGAAGGAGGAGGGGGCAGTGGCAGAGGGGAGGAGCAAAATTTCAGCAATGGAGGACCACAGCTCTGGAAGTTAATTGAGACAAAACTGCTACACTTTTCTTGGACAGGAATTCGAGTGGGAAGTGTTTGTAACTGCCAGTGCAGTTTTCCTCATACCCAGTTCTTCCACACGAGGCTGAGCTGCTAAGCGTTGACAGTGCATCTGTCAAGATTGGCTCTAGAAACCAAATGTTCTTGAAAATAGAGAGAAAAACAGGCTGTGCTTGCCTTTCATCTTCCCAGCCATCCAGCTCCCAGTTCCATGGAGAAAAGCCACATGGAGCAGCCCATGTACATGCAGATGGCCCAAGAGTGGCCATGGGAAGCACTCCTGTGTGTGAAAGGTGCAACAGGCTGAGGAACAAGTTCCCTGAGGATGGCAAGAGTCAATGAAAGGATGGCACAGCCTCAGGCTTCTTTCTACTGACAATAAAGTCTTCAAGGAAAGGTCCAAAAGAAGATCTCCAGGAAGAGCTCTTCTCAGTATTTCATTTCCCTCTCCCGCTTTGTGTTTTCTTTTTACAGCTGCATTTCTGTCCTACCTCCCATGGCAGCTACCTTGGCCTTAGAGCAAACAGTGAGCCTGCTTCCTCAGAAAGATCCTGCACCCAGCAAATAGCTCTGGGATCACCACAGACTGCAAGCACTAGAAGAGGACTTCCCAGGAAAGATAGGAATATGATCTTCCTCTAAGGTCAGAAAATCTTTTCATCAGAGGAAGGAAAAAGAAATAGAAAGGCCAATGCAGCCTCCATACTTGACTCTCTTTAATTAGTAACCATCTGGTTTTGAGAAGAGCTGTCAGCCAATGTAGAGCATTTGGCAGGATTCCTCAGCTGCTGCTCTCCTAATGTCACTTCTTCTTGGAAATGCTTTAAGCCCCAAGATGCCAAAAGGAAATGAAAAGCAAAACAGAGAGCACAAGAGTGAGAAGGAAGAGCAAGGATGCTGTATAGCCCAGTGGACAGAGCGAGACATTCCCCAGTTCCACTTCTAGGTCAGGGAGCAAACTCCAAACCCTCCTGGCCATCCCAGAGCTGGGAAACCTCCCACCCACCCAGCCACGTGGAAGGAACCACAATACTTTGAGCACCATATTTCAAACACGCCATTACAAATCCTTCAACATTTTCGGGAAGTCTGGCTGCTCAACTCAGTGTCCTGGCCCAATTCCAACCCTGACAGTGACTTTCTGCCTTCCAGAATTCCCTCACTTTAATTTCTTTGTCCCAGCTACTGTGTGATGGTGCTGTGTGGCTGCTGCTCCAGCACATTGTTCATCCACTAGGAAAGACACAGATAATCTTACAAATCTAATCCATTGTGCTTGGAAGACGAGAGCTGTATCACTCTTCCTCAAGTTTTGCCCTGGTTCTGCTCTGCTGTTTTCAGGGAAGCAGCCACACTGGTAGCAAAGCTGGGCAGCAGGAGCTGGGCTGCAGCATTTTTGTGAGCGCTGCCTCCCTCATTAACATGCAGCACATTGCTCAAGCAGCTTTTAGATTACTCCTTCCTGACTCTGGGACATCTTGTGTGAGTCAGAGGCTTGCATACTTGCTTCCCCTCGTCCCTGTGAGTCCCCAGCACACAGCAAATTACATTTCCAGCAGTTCCCTTAATTTCTGCGTGCAGACAACAACCTTCTTCTCAATTTTGCAAAGAAGCAGAGCTATCCTCTGCTCCCCCAGACAGCATCAGACACACAGGGGCCACCATCCTCTTTCCTCAGAGATGCATTCACATTCTTCAGCACCCTCTCACAGGCAGGTGCATCACACTCCCCTACACTCGCACCCTCTCTATCATTTCCACCCTGCTTCCCATATGTTGCTCCAGCTTCCCATGTGTTGCTTCAGCTTCCCAAAGGCATGTGTAGAAGGCAGCTCCTTTCTCCAGACCATGGTAATGGGGTTCTGGCACAGCTGAAAGAGAGGAGGATCCCCTTGTTAAACACATTAGTGCCCCACTACAAAGAGGATAGATATAATTTCCAAGTGGCAAGAGTCTGAGACCCAAACCTGTGAGGTTCTCCCACTGTACCTGCCCTGTCAAAGCAGCAGAGCTATAATCTCATTGACTCCTGACCTGTGAGGAAAAAGCAAGCCTAAAACTCCTTATGAGAGCATCTGAAACCATCAGGCACCTGCAGCTGATTAGACACCTTGCACGTTTCCAGAGGGGCACATGAGCAGGTTTCAGCTGCCCTGGTGTGCACACTGCTGTGGGATAACCTCACGTGCTGCCCTAGACTCGTGCTCGGCTGGGACACCCACTGCTGATGGGATAGCAGGAGCTCAGGAACTCCTCACAACCACCTCTTTTCAGAGGATGAGTGCACTGATCTGATGCTCAAAGGTCTGAAAATCCCCATGCAGGGAAGAGGGAGGTGCCTAGGCAGGCCAGAGAGAAACACTCATGGGCCATCAAGCCTGGATTACAGTCGATTTACACCAAGGAACCAAAAGCAAAAGGTTGTGGATACTGTTCCTCTTTTCAGGTTCCCAGCCTTGGCTTTTCCTTGCCACTGCACTCCACTCAAAGCCACGGGAACCTCTGTGCAAAACTTCCCTCTCTCATGCCTCTCCTCCCAAGCCTTTCTTCCATGCCGATTAGCATTATGCAAAGTGCCCAACTGACGATGGCAATGAGACTTCAGGCAGAAATCCATCTATTTCTCCCCTCCAGCTCTTAATTAACATGTGGACTTTAATTACATTTCCCGTTTTCATGACAAAATATGTCTCTCTCCTGAACTTGTCCCTCCCTGAGATCATTATGAGAGCTCTTAATAATAATCACTATCATCTGTCAACTCTGAGAGTGAGCAGAGGGCACCTGCTCCATCTTCCCAAGTTACCCCATCCCACATAGCCCCCGGTCACTCAGTCCTTGGAGAGCCACAAGCTCTGGTCCTGTGCCAGTGGAGAGGGGTGGAAGCAGTGCTAACAGGTTGGCATGACATACTGCCAGGGCTGGAGAGTGCCTGAAGGCTTTGGCTGCAGTGAAAGACATCACAATTCAAGGGTGCACACAGAAACAAAGTCAATTTGAAGAGGTATTAGGGATTCTCTTGGTAAGGACGGGCCACCATTCTGTTGAAGCTCTATCCCCACTGTCTGTAAAAGGCATAGCAAACACTGCTAGGGAGCTTTGCAGTAACAGTCAGCTGGCTCACAGACCTAGGCAGTGAAAAAAAACAGGAAAACTTTCTAATAACCTCCCCATTCTCACTGATTCAGCCACTAAAAAAGCAATCGCCTTAGTAAGTCACCAAGAACCATTTCCTAGGAGGAAGTGAAAACTGAGGACTCAGTCCCTATCCATCCTGATGGGAGCAGGAGCTGGCATAGTCAGGTTTTCATGAAACTCAGGCGTTTGTCTAAAGGTGACTCAAACCACTATCACTCTCCTCACAAGCCTGGGAACCTCACTCAGATGAAGTCTGTCATGGGAGGAAGGCTGAGTCCTGCACTACCTCGACCCTGTGTTTGCAAACTCAACATCAGGATCAGCTCTCAGATTGACTGTTTTATCTGAATGTGCAAAATTCACCAGGCAGCTGGTGGCTTTGTCCACTCACAGAAGTCTGGGAAATGAGGATTTCCCTTAGTTGTTACTCAACCTCTCAGATTTTTAGTGCTCCTCAAAGACAATCTCTATCCCTCCCAGCAGCAAACAGTAAGGGAATATTGAACTGAATAGCAAGCTATGCCATGTTTGCTTTAGTTTGCAGACAGACAGAAAACAGTGAGCTGCCCACCTCTTCTATTGTCGAGTTCTAAAGAATTAGCAATACCCCAGATACAGAGCAGACATGACACCAGGCTCTTGGGGCAGAGACAATGAAGGCAGCATCAAGGTGATCACAACACAAATGACTGTAAGTATGGCCCAGACACCGTCCACAAGGCAAGGACTGCATGATCCAAACGTACAGCTAAGTGTATCAAGCATGATTTGGATAGAAAGAAGAGCTCCCAGCAGAGCTGCATGCAAGGGCAGCAAGCATGCCACAAGCATAGACAGTGTGCCTGCTGCTTGAAGACCCTATTCCTCCTCACAGTCACACAGTGAAAGAAAACCAAGCTAATTGCCCAAGCAAGAGAGTGTTGATAAGTGTGGCAGAAGGGAGACGATGCCCCTTTAAATGTGACTAAAGTGTTGTCAATGGATCTGCCATGGTAGAGGAGTTAATCCCCCCCAAGCCCCTCTCAGCCACCGTGATGGGATAATTAGATGCGAGGGCTCAGCACAGATGATGCTCCAGTCGCTTAGCAACTAATGGTTTCCAAGGAAACAGCAAAGCACAGCCTTCGGAGCAGCAAGTGAGCAGTGCAGCAGGGCAGGGAAAGATGCCTTAAACTCCTGCACTGATCCTCTCCTCCAGAATCACTCAGAGGCCTCGAGGTATTAAGGGAATAAGAAGGGGGTGCCTTAAAGATACAATATCCCTGTTTCAAGCAGCAGGACTAAGAGAAGGGGTTTTTTCAGACTAAACTTTCACTGACATGGTCCTAATCTCAGTGACTCTCCACTAGCAGGACAAGCAAGGCTGAATCACACAGAGTGGTGTCACAGAGAGGCTCATGCCCCATCACATGGGCCATCCTCCTCTTGGCAGCTGAGTGCAATTCCAGCACCAGTTCTTGCACTGGGGGGTAAGAGGTGAAACACACACAAGCACAAACGTGTTTTCGTTTTCAGCACTGTCACATAAGCAGCCATGTATAGGCATCCAGCCTGGCTCTGAACCAGCAGGCAAAGCAGGTTTCCATTCTGCAGCTTCACAGCACACACAAAAGTGACACCACCTATATGTGGCAGGGAGAGTTTCACCAGAATAACAGAGATCAGATTTATTAATCTTAACCCAAGACTGTCATCCGGTACTTCCTTCAACATGACGAATTCCTGCTGCTTTCTTCCTGCTGCTGCCTGCACTGAGTCAGCATCCCACTGTTTCTGAGCATCGCAGCCACGACCTGCAGCACCTGCACTGAACACCACGTGTGCTCTGCAGCTGCACAGCACTATCCCATCCTCTCATGAGCTGAGCAGAGGCAAGTTCTGTTTGTATTTCGATGGGAGAGCTCTGGGACACTGAGGTGGGGCTGTTGGTGCAGTACTAGGTGGTCTTCATCACCCTCACATGATGCAGGGATGGCCTGCATTACAGCCTGCTTGCACTTGACAGTCCTGTGTGTTAAAGCTTTGCAAACCTCTCAGGTGCTGATGGCACAGAAGGAGGTCTGGAAACTCACATTGCAAAAACAAGCCTTGCTTTCCTGCTCTCCATCCAGCCCTGCACTTGTGACACAGGACGAGGCATCCCTTTCAGAGACGGCCAGCAGACTATGCCTTGGGCACTGGCTGCAGCACTCCCTGCTTTTCTCCTCTCCTCCCCAACAGGAGGAGACTGGCAGCACGACCTCGCTTGTGTGCCATCTCTTCTTGGCAGGAAGAAATGGAGAACAGGGCAGACCCCTCCCTTGGGCAACATCTGTGCTGGGAGATGGCACATACTGCTGGTGAGGGGCAGCCAGGCTGGGCTCTGGAACCCCTGCAATTGCCAGTCAAAGCCATCAACTCACAGACAGCCTGTGGCTCCTTCCTCCCCTCCCTGCAAACCTGGGGGGTGCTGGTTGGGACACCCAGGAGGGATGGAGCATCCCATCAGCCAGCCTGCACAGACTGCCCAATTTAGCCACCAGCCAGGTGCCCTCCCTGGAGTCCTGTCCTGATCCACCCAGTGCTTCAGGAAGGTACCGGAGCAGAGACACCAAAAAAGTTACAGGCCCTTTCAGACTCTGTCCCCTATGGCTTTCAGAAGGGGAAATCAAAGGGAAATGCCGTGCTTTGTTCTGCAGAGGAGAGGCAGGAAAGGTGAGCGGCGGCGAGCCCCGGCAGAACCAGTTGCTTCAATCGTCCGCCAGCTCACCTTTGAAGTGGTTTTAAAAATCAGGGAGGAGGGGCAGAGACCCGAGTTCAGCTCTTTTACTGCAACTTCACAGAATTTGAGGACGTGGGGGGTATGAAGCTGCCTTTCCCCCACCAGAAAAATAGTGTATCCGCTCAGAGAGCAGAGAATATGGCTAATAAGAAAGGCTGTGGTGCTCATCAAGTACGTGTGTGGTGTTCTCACATCCTGAGGAGGCTCTGAACAGCTATGATGGCACCAGCACCTACCTAGGGTACCATCAGAGACATCTGCAGAATAACCAGACCCCCTGGCACAGCCCCTGGTCCCACACAACCATCTCTCACCAGTCACAGCCTTCTGCCTGTCTCATGTTCCCTGCCCTCAAACTGCACTTTCCCTGTTGCCTCTCTTTAACAGAAAGGATTGGGTTTAACCCCAGCCTTGCAAATCCTGGGAGCTCTTTTTATATTACAGTCACAGCATCAGCCACTCTGCAGCACGGGGAACTGAAGCAATACTGACATAGCAGGAACTGCCCTGTGCAAGAACAATCCAGATACCTACCACAGAGTACTGGGAAGAGGGGGAAAAGGGCTAATTACTTAATTGGAAATTAATCTCTGTTCTATTACAGGGGAAAAAAAATATATATATAAACCCCAGGGCTGATTGGCACAACCAGTATCCACAAGGGTCCCCCCCCACAAAGTCCAGTGAGTTTGCTTCCAAAAAATCACCATCAGCTGGGCAAAGCCCACACAAGAGATGATGCCCTTGATACCCTCATGTCACTACGGAGAAGCAGATGTCACTCTGTCCAAATTCAAAGCTTTCAGGGGCTGAGGAATGCCAGAGCCACTCATAGTTATGTCTCAAATCTGAAATGTCTTTTCTCGTGATTTGCAAACAGTTTTAATCTGAAACACCAGGAAATGGGAATCAGTAAGGAAGGAGAACTGCACCTGCCCCTGACCCCAACCTGCAGCCTTACAAAGCTTCCCTGTAGTTGTTGTGCTTACGAGGTGTGTGGAAGGGGTTGAGACAGGCTTTCAGCCCATTAATTGGCTTCCATGCAGGTAATACTCAGCTGAAAAGAGCTGACTTTGAAGAATCCAGATGTTCTGAGACAAGACACCTCCAGCTTGTCATCTTTCTGTGTTTTCAACTTCTTTCATGACGGAGACAGAGGTGCTGGGTGTTTTGGCCTTCTGCATGTGACAGCAGGTTCTCTTCTGTCTTCTGTTCCACCTTCCAGAGTAGAGAGGGGGCCAAAAAAATGAAGTGGCTTTAGGATACTAGTGTGATCCCCTGGATAAACTACAGGGCATGAGGAATTGGCAGATTTATGTTTTACTTGCCACAAATTGGCTCTCAGTCTGATTGAGATCCCTTTCCTTTGGGAAAGCAGGGGTAGCAAGGCAGAGCTCAGGGGTTATGATGCTTTCACCCAGAATACACAGCACACAAACCGATGGGACTGGGATTCAGCAACTGAATGGTCAAAGACACACACAAGCCTTTATAGCCTTTTCCTATACCTAATGGAAAGGTTCATAATTGCAAACATATCTGTTTAAAACATTCTTAGGCTTTAAGCTGGAAACCAACACTTCTGTTTCCAGTCTTGCTTCATGGCACAGACCAAGGCAGACTGCAGGGCTCATTTCCTGCTTTACCTGTGTTTGTTATGGCAGCACCTCAAATCTCTACCAGTGAGAAGTAAACATTACCACACTGGGAAATGTTTTCCATCGCTGCAGCAGAGGCAGGAAATATTAGCAAGCTCTTTTCACATCTGTTTGTTTTTTTTTTTCTCGAGGAGGGTCTAAGTACAGAACTCCAGAGGCACAGACTCTGAACAAGCTACAGGTGAATTTACTGTGAAATGTCAGCTCACACGGCCTCTGGTGGCCAAGCCATAGGCTCCAGTTATCCTCCTCCAGCCCTGCCAGGCTGCTCTTCACAGGGCAGCCCCTGGGAAGTGGCACTGAGAACCGTGTCTTCCCATGGGCAAGTCCATCACCTGAATATTCTTCCATCTTTTGCTCCTCAGTGCCCCACAGGTTGCCCCACATGCTTTTCAAAAGCCATGCCTGGCTGAAGAGCAAGGACTTCTTTTATTCCCCCCCCCCAAAAAAAAATACTCGTGTTGTTCTGAGATTATTAACATACCTGCATCCAGTCTAGCACCCTTGAATGAGCTTTTTTCTGAAGTACCAAAGGCTGGGTAAGGAGGTGAGGGGTCTGTGTGAGTGTGCACGTAGATAATCACAAGCTTAATGAACTACCATGCCTCAGTTGATGCACACACCACTGTGTGAGTCTGACTCAAGGTAGAAAGAGAAAAGCAGCTTTGTGGTGCTGCAGGTCGAGTGATACGTGGTAAATTATTAAACTATAGCAGCCAGATTGTTTGCGACACATCCCAAGCCAAATACCAGGCTCCAGTCTCAGGAAGGGAAAAGGGCTTTGATTGGGGTGTGCAGGGTTTTTGAGGAAAGCAGCCAACAGAGGAGGTGCTGCTCACACCTGAGGGCTCTGACAGGGACCGTGTTGTTCCCACCAAGGACTGAACTTTGTCACACAAGGGTGGGACTGTAGTCCTTTGCATCCAGCAAAACTGATTGATATTTGTGGATTGCCTAACAAGAACTAAGGAAAAACTTTGATAGAGTATAAACCATCACGCTGTTGAAGGGGCCAAAATGGGCATCCCAGATCCTCCTCTGCCCTGGATGGCAGCACTGATGCTCCCAGTCCCGCACCCATCACCGGTGCTCCCTCCCGCACACATCACCGGTGTTCCCATCCCAGCCCCGCACCCCGCACCAGTGCTCCCTCCCTGCACACAGAACTGGTGTCCCCTGTCCCGCACACATCACCGATGCTCCCGTCCCTCCCCAATTCTCCCACCCCTCCTCGCACCCCTCCCCGGTGCTCCCTCCCGCACACAGCACTGATGTTCCCAGTCCCGCATCCCTCGCCGGTTCTGCCCCCGCACACAGTACTGATGTTCCCTGTCCCGCACACATCAGCGATGCTTCCACCCCAGTCCCGCACCCATCACCAGTGTTCCCAGTCCCGCCCCTCTCCCCGCTGCTCTCCCCGCACCCATCACCGATATTCCCTTCCCTCCCCGCACCCATCACCAGTGTCCCCAGTCCCGCCCCTCTCCCCGCCCCTCTCCCCGCACCCATCACCGATGTCCCCAGCCCCTCCCCTCTCCCGCACACACCCCTCCCCGGCTCTCCCCCGCCCCGTCCCGCAGCCCCGCCCGGCCATGGCCGCCGTGTATTGCGGGCTGTGCCGCCGCACGGCGTTCACGGGCCGGCGGCACCGCTACAGTGCGGGGAACCGGCGGCGCCTGCGGGACGCGCTGCTGGCGCTGCGGGGCGCGGCGGCGGCGGCGCGGGAGGCGGCGGCGGGCGGTGCGGGGCCGGCCGTGCGGGACTACGACCCTGCGGAGCACGGCGGGCGCGTGTGGTGCCCCTGCTGCGGGCACGGCGTGCGGAGGGACGGGCGGAGCGGCGGGGTGGCCCTGCTGCAGGAGGGGCTGCTGCGGCACCTGGCTGGGTGTGTGTGCGGGGATGGTGCGGGAGGGGGGGTATTGTGTGCGGGGTTGTGTGTGCGGAGATGGTGCGGGAGGGGGGGTATTGTGTGCGGGTGT
>JAWWEE010000062.1:6933189-6980168 GCA_035221455.1 Xenops minutus | reverse complement strand
GTGCGGGAGGGGGGGTATATGGGGAGGGGGTGTTGTGCTGGGATGGTGCGGGATGGGATGGGGGTGTGTGTGTGCATGTGTATGTGCAGGGATTGGGATGATGCAGCACCTGGCCAGGTGTGTGTGTGTGCAGGGATGGGGATGGTGCAGCACCTGGCCAGGTGTGCATGTGTGTGCAAGGATGAGGCTGCTGTGGCGCCTGGCCAGGTGTGCGTGTATGTGCAGGGATGGGGATGGTGCGGCACCTGTCCAGGTGTGCGTGTGTGTACGGGGATGGGGATAGTGCAGCACCTGTCCAGGTGTGCATGTGTGTGTGCGGGGATGAGGATGAGGATGGTGCAGCATCTGTCCAGGTGTGCGTGCTCGTGCGGGTCCCGAGTCCCTCCTGACCCACGCAGGGCCGAGCACCGGCGGGCAGCGGCGCGGTTCTGGCGGGAGCACCGCGTGGAGCCGGCGCTGCGGGAGCACTGCGTGGTGCCAGCAGAGGAGTACGAGCGCTTCTCCAAGGCACTGGAGCAGGAGCTGGCCGAGCACCAGCAGCGGGAGGAGGAGCGGATCCGCCAGGTACTGCCGGCATCCCCTGTGGTGGTTTGGTTTTCCTGGGTTTAGGTCTTCCTTGGTAACAATGTCATAAGTAAGGAAGTATTCCACACCATTCCTTCACGTAGTCAGGTGTATATAAAGACAGGAGGAAGGTTTTCTCTCTCTCTCTCCTCCTTTCGTGTGCTTGGAGGACATCAGGTCTCTGTTGGCTCAGCTCTTATCTCTATGAGCTGGGTCCTATCAGAGAAACTGGTGTCCCAGCCATACAGAAGGGAAGGACCTGCTTTTCTCTTAAGGGGAGTGATGGTGAGAATTTATTGTATTAGTTACTTATTGAGCTTTTCCCTGAGTTTACGAGTGTGTGTGTATCTGTTTTGTTTGGTTTTACCCATTTTTGTACCACTTCCCCTTCCCTTTTCCCCCTTTTCCCTTTTGGGGTTGCTTCGGGATTTGTTCTGTAGATTCATAGTGTTTGATTGTATATACTTTTAATATATGTGAGTATATATATATATATCTCTTTAATACAATTGGGGTTTTGGTACCTTTTTTCCCTTCTTTCTCAGGATGGAGGGGAATCTGTGTGGCCAGCAGTTGGGTTTGGCAGGGAGGCCACCCAAACCTCCACAGCCCTGCAGAACCCCCTGCACCTCCTGACCCACACTCTAACCCTAACCCTCCTGACCCACACTCTAACCCTAACCCTCCTGACCCACACTCTCCCCACAGATGGCAGCTGATATTCGGGAGGCTGAGCGCCGGCAGCGGGAGACGGTGCAGGCAGCGCTGCAGGTCGGTGAGCTGTATCCTGCCCTGGCTGAGCCCTGGCGGGGCTCTGGTGCACTCGGGAGGGGCTGGGGGGGCAGCTGGGTGGGGGCTCTGCTCAGTGCCAGAAATAGTTCTTTTTTTCCTGAATTGCACTCAGCTTCAGGCAGAGGCAGAACTTTGTGCAGGACCTTCTGTGTGCAGCACCCCGGCAGGACCTGGAAGGTGAGCACCACTTCCCTTAGAGGTGAACCCACTCAAAGCACCTGATGTGCCACAGCAGCTGCCACAGTTGGTGCTTTTGTCACCAGGACCTTGAAATCCTTTGCAGAGTTTTGTCTACACTACAGTAAGCACTGGCCTCTGTTCCAGGGACACCCCTCAGGATGCAGAGCAGCCTGGCCCCAGTGGGATGCAGACAGGACCTGACTTAGCCTGGATGGAATCAGGACAGGCTCTCACCTTCATTGGCCACCAGGTAGGGGTGACTTCAATTTAACTGCAAGTGTCCTTTAGCACATGTCACAAAGCAGAGCAAGGGGTGCAGTCTCCATCACAGGAAAAACAGCTTTGTGGATTTGGGCAAGCAGCTAGCCCAGTTTGTTATCCACTGTTAACTTTCATTAAGCACATGTTCTTTAATATGCCCCAAAATGCACAAACACTCCTTAAAGAAAGAACAGCCTCCTCTGTCTTTCTGTAACAGAACTTGCTGGGAATGCACACAATACCCTTCTGTTCAGAGATACTCTTATTAAACATCTGATTTTCATTAGCATTTTATGTTTCTGTTAACAGGAATCAGAAGGAAAAGGAAATGTCCACACAGGTAAGCACACCTTCATCATGACTCACTGGGTTGCTACCTCTTGGCTTGCAAATGTCACAGGGATAACTTAAAGCAGTTTTGAAGCAGTTGCAGAATAACGAGGAGGTGCTCACTCTGCTGATAATATTTGACATACTTGAGAAGAAAACACTTCTGTATCATGAAAGTTCTTTTAGTACTGCTGCTGTGGGGAGTGTAAATTTTAGGGTATGATCTGTGGCCTTAACTGAGGAAACCAGCTTTTTTATACAACACTCAGACCTGACTTTTCTTTTGCTGCTTGCTTGGTAAGGTGAGCAGAGGGACAGGGGCAGGAGGGCATGCTTTTCCCTATCTCAGTTTTGGATAACTTCAGTGGCTAAGCAAGTGTTCCCTGTGACTTCTAGGAGCAAAACCTCCATGGCTAATAGAAGAAGAGGAAGAAGAAGGAACCAAACAAGAAATCGGACCTTCCTATGAGGAATTTCTCAGACAAAGTGAGTAGCTTGCACACCTTTCAGTTAACCTTACTTTACCAAAAGCAGTTTGACTGAGAAACTTCTGCAGAACAAAATATTTGGGGCTTTGAGCAACCTGGCCTAGGGGAAAGTGTCCCCATCCATGGCACAGGGGGTTGCAGCAATGTGATCCTCAAGTTCCTTTCCAACCCAAACCACTCTACAGTTCTATGATTTTATTTTTTTTAGAGGAGAAGCAGAAGCTGAAAAAGCTCCCAGCTGAGCGTGTTGGTGCCAACTTTGACCACACCTCTCAGACCAGTGACAGCTGGCTCCCTTCCTTCGGGCGGGTTTGGAATCATGGCAGGAGGTGGCAGTCCAGGTGAGTGGGTTTGTGGCTTCTGTCCATGCAGGCTACTCACAGAGCAGGCTCTATGCTAGCAGGGTTAAGATGTCTTGCCACATGAGTTATGTCAGTGCTCAATCCAGGCAGTGTCACTCTTGTCCTGGAGCAGCACGTGTGGCTTGCAGGGTAAAGCATGGTCATGGCTATAGAGGCTGCACACACAAAGGCATCTGCCTCATTTTGCTTGGCTCGCCTTTCAGACCCATGTACTGTCCCACTGGCACCTTTTAATGTGCCAGAACTGTGTCAGCTACCTGGAGAGACTGCTGCTGCCCACTGAGATAAAAATACTGAGTGAGCTCCCAGGCTAAAACACTGTGCAAACCCATCTTATTTGTTTAAGGAGGCAGCATTCATTACCTCTCTATCTAGCCTGCTGTAATCTGACTTCTATGCTCTCTTTCAGGCATCAGTTTAGAAATGAATCGGGGGAAAAGAAGAAAAAGAGGTGATGAGAAACGCCAAAGATGCAGCTCTGCTGTGGAAAGGTGGACTGTAGGTACTTGCAGCTTTGTTGGTGTTGCTGCCAAGTTTAGATTCGTGTTTAATATACACACCTAGCTGTGCTTGGTCCCCTGAAGGCAGGGTGACCTCAGCACTGTTACTGAGAGCTCCACTAAAAGGACAGTGTCTTATCTGGGCACCCACTTCTGAAGTCTGAAACTACACAAACACAGGTCCTGTCAGCAAGGACAGGCTCCTGCAGATGCCGTATCTTCATTATCAGAAAGCCCTACTTTATACAAGTGTTGCCAGTGGTGTACACTGACATGGAGCTTGACATCCCATTAATGAGTTTTTTGATAAATAAAGCAATTTTTTTAACTCTCCCAAGTGTTTGTAGACCAACTGAAATTCATTTCAAATGCAGGGTCTACTCTGCAGACAGGTGCCAGATGTTTTCATTCCAATTTATATTGCTTTCCTTCATTCTAACATTGATCGTTCACCTGGTTTAACATTGGCATTTCCTTCCCTTTTTGTAATATAAAAGCATGTTCACAGTACACTTGTAGCACTGTATAAAGGCCAAAACTGGCTGGTAGAGGATGACAGCTGTGACCTGTACCAGAATCCACTATCAATAATGAAACATACACATTCTTGAAAAAGAAAAATTTTATCAATAGTTTTATTGTGTCCATCTACAAAAGACACGTTGTTGATGAGGTCACTGGAGAACCTGTAAAACAAGAAGTCCCAAATAAGAAAACCAGGTCAAAGCAGGGTAGCACAAAGCAGACAATCTGACAGCTTTGTTCCAGCAGGGAGGACACGTGTCCATGTGCCCTGCTGCTCACAGAGAGGGGAACACACATTGCTTCTCTCATCTGATGGACACAGGGGCAGAATCACAAGCTTCCCATTACACAGCACACAGCCTAGTTAGCTCTGACAGCACAGCCCAGCTCCTCCTCAGTGCCCAGCCTCACCTCCCTATGCATCCTCCCCTGCAGCAGGCGCATCTCCACCTTTTGTGTTTCGGGTGTAGATCACCTGGGCACGGTGCTTGGACACCAGTTTGATCAAACCTACAAAAAAAAAGAGGAAATTATGTGAGTGTGTGTGTACTGACACGCCAGGGATGTTGTGCTTCCTCCTAGAGAGGCAGGACAAGGTGCAAGCTGAAATACCAGAGGGTAGCAGCTTATACAAGGCTTTTGTTCTGATCTGGCAGCAGTTACAACACACCCTGTCCTTCTGGCAGCACTTTCTTAGTAGAGCACCACCACTACATGCAGCAGAACTGCTGCTCCATACTTTGGAGCACTTCTGAAACCCAAGCTATGACAGCAGCTCCCCAAAACCATGACAATTTGCACATGGAGCAGTTGAGATGCTGCAGGAAACCTTCTAAGTGAGCAAGGAAAAGAAAAGAACCAAGTCAAGCAGCTTTCTGTTCTTCCAGTTTTGAGTGCTCACCTTTGCTAAGCAGCTCCTGAAGGGCAGCCCGAGCCAGGGAGCCTCGAATCTTCAGCCTCTCTGAGACAACTGCAGGTGTGATGAGCTTATAGTTGGGCACTTCTTTGCACAGTTTGTCATAGGTGGCCTTGTCAAACAGCACAAGGTTGTTCAACTTGTCTCTCACTTTCCCCTTGGACCACTTCTACTTGAAAAGAGAAAGAAAACAATGCCCCCTTTAAGCCATCTTCTAAGCAAGACCAAAAGATCAAGTTTAAGGATGCCCCAAGAACTGAACCATCAAAAGTCTCCATATCTCTAAATACTAATGAGATGCACAGAATGGCCTTTGTAAACGAACATGTTGTAAACAATACCTATGATACCTGCAAATCAAAGGACTAAAGCTTGCTATTCAAGTTTAACACCGTTACGTGCAACTTATTGGCAGATAAAGAGAAGGCTCCTCTAACGATGCCTTTGCCCGGCCACCCCTGGCTCCCAGGGCCCAGCATCCTCATCTCCCAGCTCCTGGCTATCCCCAGTTCCCAATTCCAAGCCATCCCCATCCCCATCCCCATTCCAGGCCATCCCCTCTCCCAGCCATCCCCCTCCCTATCCTCAATGCCCAATTCCTGGACATCCCCATGCCCAATTACCAACCATCCCCTATCCCCAATTCCAGGCCATTCCCTCTCTCAGCTATCCCTATCCCCAATTCCCAGCTATCCCCAATTCCCAGCCATCCCCAATTCCCAGCCATCCCCATCCCCAGTTCCCGGCCATCCCCATCCCCAATTCCCAGCCATTCCCCCATCCCCAGTTCCCGGCCCTTCCCCAATTCCCAGTTCCTGGCCATTCCCAATCCCCAGTTCCAGGCCATCCCCTCTCCCGGCTATCCCTATCCCCAATTCCCAGCTATCCCTATCCCCCATCCCCAGTTCCCGGCCATTCCCATCCCCAGTTCCCAGCCATTCCCCAATCCCCAATCCCTGGCCATTCCCCCATTCCCAGCCATACTCTCCCTCCCCGATCCCGGCCATGCCGCACACGTGCCCGGCCCTCGGCCCCGCCCGCTCCCACCTTCTTCTTGGCTTTGCCGCCGGACTTGTTGACCGGGTCCTTGTCCTTCTTGGCGGACTTGCCCGCGTCCTTCTTCTTCTTGTCGTCCTTGGGCGGCTGCGGGGAAGGCACACGGGTGCGTGGGGATCAGCGGGGCCGCTGCGGGGACAGAGACCCGCCCGCGCCGCTCGGGGGGCCCGCAGCATCCCTGGGGGCATCCCGGGGGGATCCATGGGGTGTCCATGGGGGATCCATAGGGGGTCCATGGGGACATCCCGGGGTGTCCATGGGGACATCCATGGGGGCGTCCCTGGGGACATTCCTGGGGCATCCCTGGGGGATCCATAAGAGGTCCATGGGGCATCCATGGGGACAGCCATGGGGGATCCATGGGGACATCCTAGGGGATCCATGGCGACATCCCGAGGGATCCCGGGGGGATCCATGGGGGATCCATGGGGGCATCCCGGGGACATCCATGGGGGGGTCCATTGGGCATCCATGGGGGGTCCCTGGGGGATCCCTGGGAGCATCCCTGAGGGATCAATGGGGGACTCATGGGGACATCCCTGGGGCACCCCTGGGGGATCCATGGGGACATCCCTGGGCACCCCTTGGGACACCCCCGGGGGATCCCATCCCGGGGGATCCCATCCCTCGCGGATCCCACCGCTGCCCCCAGCCCGGCCCTGCTCACCATGGCTGCTCCGCAAGATGTCGGCGAGAAAGGAAGAGCGGCGCGGGCGGCGGGGGCGGGCCCGGCCGGGCCGCCGTCACTTCCGGGGTTCCGTCACTTCCGGGCCCGTCGTCACTTCCGGGCCGGGCCGGGCCGGGCCATGGCGATCTTCAGCGTGTACGTGGTGAACAAGGCGGGCGGCCTCATCTACCAGCTGGACCACTACTTGCCCCGAGCGGACACCGAGAAGACGTTCAGCTTCCCGCTGGACCTCGTGCTGCGCCCGCACGACGAGAGGGTGGTGGTGGCGTTCGGGCAGCGCGATGGGATCCGCGGTGAGCGGGGACGGACGGGGAGAGGGGGGAGGACTGACTGACGGACAGACAGACAGACAGATTGAGGGACTGACTGACTGACAGACTGACTGAGGGGCTGACTGACAGGCAGACTGACTGAGGGGCTGACAGACAGACTGACTGAGGGTCTGAGTGACAGACAGGCAGACAGACGGACTGACAGGCAGACTGATGGACGGACAGACTGAGGGTCTGACTGGCAGACAGACAGACTGACCAACGGACTGACAGACTAAGGGTCTGACAGACAGACAGACTGACTGACAGACCAACTGACAGACTGAGAGACAGACTGACAAGCAGGCAGACAGACTTACTGACAGACTGAGGATCTGACTGACAGACTGGCAGATAGGCAGACAAGACAGCTTGACAGGCAGACAGACAGACTGAGGGTCTGACAGGCAGACTGACAGACAAACAGACAAGCAGACAGACTGACCAATGTCCCCGCAGTGGGCCACGCCGTGCTCGCCATCAACGGTGCCGAGGTGAACGGGCGCTTCACGGCGGACGGGAAGGACGTGCTGGAGTTCCTGGGCAACCCCGCCAACTACCCCGTGTCCATCCGCTTCGGCCGCCACCGCCTGTCCTCCAACGAGAAGCTCATGCTGGCCTCCATGTTCCACTCGTGAGTCAGGGCGGGCTGTGAGGGGACAGGGCTGGCACGGGCAGGGGTGGCGAGGGGCACACTCAGGGTCCTGTCCCTGCAGGCTGTTCGCCATCGGGTCACAGCTGTCCCCAGAGGTTGGGAGCTCCGGGATCGAGATGCTGGAGACAGACACCTTCAAGCTGCACTGCTTCCAGACACTGACAGGTACTGTCCAGCCCCAGGCACTGCTCTGCTCTGCCACGACTGCCTGTGCTCAGCCCTCCTTTCACTCCTGGCATTGTGGCTCTAGGGATCAAATTCATGGTTCTTGCTGACCCGAGGCAGACGGGGATAGATGCTCTTCTCCGCAAAATCTATGAGATTTACTCTGACTTTGCTTTGAAGAATCCTTTCTACTCCTTGGAGATGCCAATCAGGTAAGGAAAAGCTTACTTGTAGTAGGCTGAAACCCCTGTTGCTTTCTGCCTTTGCAGTAATGGACAGCCCTAAAGTTAAGTAAGAAAGAAGACATAAAGGCTAAAGGAAGGGAAAGTCACAGCACACTGCTGCAGGAACAGGACATTGACCTGAGCTCTGTGCCAGCAAAGTGGGAGGTGCACTTCCTCTGGCACAAACCCTGCTGTCCTAACTTAACACTCAGGCCTATACAGGGAGCTTTGATCTTAATTAAGGACCAAGCCAAAGCTCAACAACAGTCAGTTGTGTCATAACCTCCCAAGTCTCTCCTTGGTCTATTGGTAGTCATCTATTTTGTTTTTCTGACTGTTTCAGGTGTGAGTTGTTTGATCAGAACTTGAAACTTGCTCTGGAGGTGGCAGAGAAAGCTGGACCTTTTGGACCTGGATCATAGAGAAAGCCTTGCCTGTTGCACAGACTCCTTTCTCTGAAGAGTGGGGCCTCTCTCTTCCCTGGCTGGCCTGTCACAGAGCTCCCCCCTCCACAGCAGAGACTGCATATCCCCAAAACATGCCTCATTATCTCCCAGGATACCATTTTATCACCTTTGTTGTAACACTTACCTTAAACAGATTCCTTAGTCCTGTTTACATTTGGCCACAGGGGCTTATTCTGCTCTTGCAGCCCCACTGCATTCAGGTGAAGGAGGTGCAGGTCCGTGGCCTTACCAAAATCAATGGCTTTCCTTCCTGTCATGATTGTACATATGTATTTTTCCTGTATAGCTCTAACTTATGGTCTTGCAGAGGGTTTCTATATAGAAGTAACAGGTGTTCATTAACAAGGTGAATGGCTGCTTGTTTTCTGTTGGTGGGTACCTTTGTGCCAGTGGCACCTCAAGAGGATAAATGGGCTTGGGTGGTTTTGCTTGTGCCATTCTCCATAAAACAACCAGGGCCCTTGTGACACTGCTCCATTTTTATTTCACAGATAGAAGATCATATAATTAAGTACAAAATGTAATTCACTTCCATTGTTTTAATTAAGGCTGACTAACTACTCTTGCAACCAAGCTGTTCAGCAAAGTACCTGCATGCAGGTTCTTCACGAGTTGAACTTGCCTCTTTCAGGACCCTAAAGCAGTAAAACCTTTTGGGGAAAAACAAAAATACACAACAAAATCGGGGTTTAAAAACCTGAGTGTACTTATTGCAGAGTGCTGGGTCTGACTGCTCAAGGCTGTCAGCAGTGGCTTTGCTAAGGCTGGCTTGGAGGCAGCCTGAGCCCCTGCCCACTGCCACGAGAGATGCAGCTCTTGACCAAAACCACCCCAGACTACACACCTTGTACTCAAAACAGAGAAGCCAATGCTACAAATACAGGTTATCATGAAACCCAGCTGCAGAAACTGTGGGTTGGCAGTGGCTGCTGTCACAATTCCTGCAGCTGTGGCAGTTTTCCTGGCTGACTTGCAGAGCACTCCTAGGAGCTGCCTTGGCAGCAGCTGCCTCCCCTGCAAATCATTAACACTGCACACAGACCTCGCACCGGGCAGGATCAGTTCACCAGAAGGAGCTTCTCTAAATGCCACAAATTCCCTGGAAACGTGCCTGTTCCTAAGTGCTGCAGAAGCCACAGCACATCCCGCCATTAGCAGCACTCCCTCGCTCCTAACAACTAACCCTGGGTACAACTAAAGCCTCACTGCTGTCTGAGCAGCCCTGAGGCTGGACTGAGGTTGTCACCATTCCCTGCTCTGCCGCTGTCCTGGGGCTGAGCACGCACAGAGCTCGTGCCGAATGACCTGGGCCAGCTGCACACACAGCTGGACACGATGGACACAGGTGGCAAAGGCTCAGTTCAGAGCCCCTGAGCAGTGAAGCTGAACTGATTAATGTCTCAGTTAATGGCTGAGACAAACAGGAACGACAGAACTGAAGGTAAGCACACCTGAAGGAGGTCGTTTCAGACCTTTTGTAGTGGGGGAGCTCAGGCTGCGGAGCCCGCTCACTTCATTGACAGTGCTGTGAGGAAGAGGTACAGCAAAATCATTGCAAATGTAAACTAGGTGAATTATCACATCTCGAGGGAAAAAGTGATCAGTAGCAGGAACCTTGTGGCCTCAGGCACCTGACGGTGGCTGAGAAGTTGAGACATTTTTATCTAGGTTGCAGCAATAGGTAAACTCACTCCTAGGCCAGTTAAACAAAAACGAGCATCATTCACGTCAGCGTGGGAACATCCTTTTCACCAAGCAGCTTATCCTCAGTCAGCCTTCTTGGGAATCCTGCCCATCTTGGTGCGGATGTTCCGCAGGAGGAAGAAAGCCACTGTGCTCCCAATACAGGTGACTTCAGCTACCCAGAAGGCTGTGGCCCAGCTGTAGTGCTTGGCAATTGTACTGAATGGCAGTCCAGCCAGGAAACCCCCAACTGCAAAGGAAAACAAACAGGGAGCTAGAAACACTTGTGTGCCCCAGATTCATCTGGTTTTGCACGTATAAACATTCCTCAGGCCTGGTTTGAACTCAAAGGCCAACTCAAAACCTGTCAGGTACAGCAGGGAGCATCCCTGGGGCTCCCAGCTCTATTATCTCCGCTTCCCGTGATCAGTAACTTGGCACCCAGGGGCCCAGACCATGCATCACCAAGAATGTGCAAGGGTTTTATCTGGGTTTTGGGGCAATGGGTACAACTCACCGTTGGCCATGAGGGCCACTATGGCATGGGAAGTGCCACACAGGTTGGCAGGGGCGCTTTCGTTGGCTATGACCCCAAACAGAGCAATCGGCCCATACGAGGAGAACCCAAACACAGCTCCCAGAGTCAGGATCCACAGCTGTCAAAAGAAGTTAAGATGAGAAACAGGATCTGTGCATCTCACTGCTGTCAGCCAGCAGCTGCTCACCATTCTCAGGTCCCACACACAGTACCAGGGAGTTCTGACATTTCTGGACTGACACCAGCTCCCTGGCCTGCAGCAAAAAGAGCTCAAGCCTGTACAGACCCCATGTACACACAGCCCAGCTGCATCTCCAGCACTCTGTCTTGTGGCCAGCACAAGCTCTCCTCCCTCCCACAGCTCTGCCCCCACACCGTGTATCACATTCTGTGCTGATTTGCAAGAAAGAAATAGAACATCAAAGAGAGACAGGCAAGGAGCCTGTGAAGTCAGAGGAGGCAGCTGTGAACCAGGTTGCTTTCATAAATAATCCTGGAGACACCAGCTGAAAGCTGTTCTCAGTTTAGATGCATGTGACTGATCAGAGCATCTTTATTTGTGAGGCACCTCACTCTGACAACCTCTATGCTACTCAACTGAGAACCAAAAAGCCAAAAGAGCCCAACAGACTGAACTTCAGTGTTAGCTTATGCTCTGAGAAACCTATCCAGCCCAAAATTATCAGTCTCTTGTTTGCACAACAAAGGACAAGTAACACCCCTACATTACACTGTGCTTTTTGAACTGTACAGACCATTTCAAAAAGCCCAGGAGGAACTAAGTGCCATCTTATTTTCCAGATGTAAAACAGAAACGACAGGTCAGGAAAACCTGTCAGGAACTAAGCAGGAATGTATCTGCCAGAGCAGAATCATTCTTCCAGATCTCACCCACAAAACCCCTTAACTGGCTATATTTTACCTGGAAAACAGAAGTCCTCAGAACCTTCTGTATAAGAACTTTAAAGTTTTATATTTAGACTTTTTAAAGTCAGTGTAATCAAATTATTTTAAGAAAAGGGTTTTTTTACAAGACTTACAGTAATCTCTTCTCAATGCCCTGGTTCTAAGTTCTGAGGTGCTAACCAACCTCCCAGGATAGGAGTAAGGCAGACCAGGGAAAGCAGAAACAGGCAGAGGGAGAAAAAATGCAAGCAGAAACCTCATGTTCTTTTAGGCCTGTAAGATGAGCTAGAGGCTGCAAGGCTACAGTCCAGAAGTGGTTTTCCTGAAGAAGAAATAAAAAAGGAAAGGAGAAAAGTTTAATTTATTTAGCAATCATGAGGGCAGATGCAAGCAAGGCTAATAAGGCAAGCTGCCCACGCTGGTCAGGTGGCAGGAGCAGCCCAAGCCAGGCTAAGTCAGCATTTCTCTGCAGCACAAACAAAGAAACCCTTGGGAAGGGTGAAGGAAACAGTCATGCTCCCTGTCATCAAACCTCCCCATTAAAGGGCTATCCCTACAACTGATGGCACATGGATTACCTTGGGAGAGTCGCCTGTGACCGTGACCCGAAAGAGGAACATGGACACACACATCCCAGCCATCATGGAAAGCAGCAGCGTGTGCCGAGGATTCCCATAGCTTGACAGACCCACCTGTAACACAGGAAGGAAAGCTGAGAGTCAGAAATTGGAGGGACTTCCTTCCTTTTATACTTGTAGTGACTAATGCCATCCACACAGTTCATTTAGGAGCACAGATGGCACATCAGCAGCACGCCAAGCTTGTTTCTCAGTCGTACCCACAGGGACACCACCCTGCCCGAGCCCCTCTGTGAAACAGCTCACATTGGTGCTGTGTTACCTGCCCAGCACACCCGAGGGTGCACACTACTTACTCTTGCTACTGCTCTGTCAGAAAGGTATCCAGCAGCAATGCTTCCCACCAAGCCCCCGATCTCCAGGGCACTCATGTAGGAGCTGCCTGGAATGCAGGTGAAGCAAAGAACAGCCCATCAGATTTGGTCTAAATAGCAAGGCTGCTGTGCATTTCAGACCAGCCCTGCTTGAGCAGCTATGCTGGACATGACCCTTCAGGTCATCCTTGTTCAGGAACGTCCGTCTGCAGCAAAATACAGCTTTGCATCTTACCCACAAGCATGGACTGTCCCCTCTCCTGGATCAGAAAGAGCTGTCCCCAGTCAGTACAGCAGGTTTTCACTCCAAAAACCACCAGATAGCCTGTCGAGAGCACCCAGAGGTACGGGGAGAGCAGCAGCTCTGTCAAGGTGCTGTTGTTACTGGAGGAACCTGCAGGAAGGTCAGGGGGAGAGCTATCACAGCTGGAGCACAGCTGCAGAACCACACAGACAGTCCTGCAGGCAGGATCCAAGCATGAGAACATCCCCACACAGGGAAGTATTCACAGCTGCTGCTTTACCTCCCCCTTGTTCTCGTGATTTCAGAATCTCTTCTCTCGTTTTATCCCACACTCATTAAAGATTTCAAAAGAATACTCAAAACACTACTCCCAGTAATGTCCTGAATTGTGGTTGCCAATAAACTCTTCAGAAAGGTTGTTAGAAAATTTATCTCTTCTTCAGATTCTCTGGGAGTGTTTTTAAGCTGTGCCTGTGAAAGCCACTGCACAAACCCAAACAAAGTTGCTGACTTTCAGGTGCAACCTTGATTTTTCCATCAGTCTTCTAGAACACAAATAAACCTGCTCTCTCCAGAGAACATTCTTGGGAAGCAATATCCTTTTCTTATGCAAAGAGGTCAAGTCTGGCAGCACAGGCACCATGGGGCAGTGTGGCACATAGGCTGAGTTTCTACTGGCCTTTAAAATACAGCAGCAAATCTGTGTTGCAATTCCCCTCTACCTGTTGTGCATTCAGAGAATCACCACACTCAGTGGTCTGAACAAACATTTACTAACTAGATGTCCTGGGCTAGGGCAGAAACACTGAGCAGAGTCCACTGTGAGCCAGGGGTCAAGAGAACCCACAGAGGGGTGAGGGGAGAATCAACCAGCACAGAGGAGTGGAAGGTCAGGCTTAAGGAAGCACTCCCTGCTGTTGTGGCTTTCCTCTCTCCAGCACCCCACCAAGACTGAGCTCACAATCTGAGGCCCCAAGAAAACTGGGGCACTGCCAGCAGGAAGATGTGACACGCAGGGGCAGAGCCAGCCCTGAGTGTCTCAGTGACACACAGGCAGGCTGTTGGCAGGCTGAGGAGCAGGGCTAACAGAGGTCAGGCTCTTCCCCTGCTCTGTGACAGTCTCAAGAGCCCCTACACCAGCCCCTTCCCACAGGATCACACTGGGTCTTGGTTTATACAGTTTGTAACTTCAATGCAGTGGCTTGACAGTTGCCAGAACAAAATGGCCAAAATCAACCCCTTACCACATGCATGCCAAGCTGTGATTTCAGGAATTGGGAAGGATGGAGGGGGGCCTCTGTACACTGAGAGCAACACAGCTGTGCCAGAAGAGACAGAAGGCACTGCACCTTCTCCCTCTGGCAGTGAAGTCACACACTCACCTTTCTTCCCTTTCTTGGCTCCTTGTTCAATGTTGGGCAGCCCAACATCCGACGGCTCGTTTTTAATCAGGACAAGGCAAACAAAAGAGACAACCACGCAGGTGAAGCCAGAGAAGGACAAAGTCATGCGCCAATCGTAGTTCATAGACACGAGAGCAGCGACAATGGGGCCTAAGCCTCCAGCCAAGTTCATGCTTGTAGACAGGATTGCCCACCAAGTCCCAAACTGGGAAGGCTCAAACCACTGTGCAACAACAAGAAAAACAGCATGAGGTGTAAGAGAGTGACAGCACACCTGGAAATCTTCCCTTGAGGCCCATGCTGTGGGGTTGGAGCAATTCAGACACAGATCTACAAAAGCAGGTAGAGGGAGCACCCACGCTTCCCTACTTCAGTCATGCAGGGAACTCCAAACACTACTCAAGTGTCAGCCACAGGAGCCTGACAGGTGCTCACACAGTGAGCCAGCTCAGAGTTACTTCCATTTACAGATCATGAAACTGAGACGTGGGCCAGGAGAGGCAAATTTAAGAGCACATGGTTCTATGTACTCACTTGCTAGGAACAGCGCCGTCCTGGAGAGGTCTGCTGGCTCAGGACCATGGATGGACACACAGAGAGTCACGAGGTAACTTTAGGACTCGCTGTTGCATTAAGTATCAGGCATAAATGGGCTCTGCATTGCAAGAAGTACTGGGAGCCAGAACCACTTGGGTGGTTCTTGGCAGCAGGAAAATATCTGAGAGCTACATTCATGAAGCAATTCAGGAAACACCATGGCTGATGTTTGTGTTATTTGGGACCTCCCTTTCTGTGCATGCAACCATCCTGGACAGCCCTTTTCTTGCTGCTTAGCTGATGCTGGGTGCCTTGCAGAAAGGCAAGGCAGTTGTTCATCTCTCCCCCACCCCATCCTGAAAGTATGTGCAGTACATGCATTCCTGGATTTTGCATCTTCCATGACGGATCAGCACAGACAACCAGGCTCCTTTCCTTCTGTCCTAGGGACAAATCTGTTCCCTTCAGATTGTCACCAAGCCCAAGTACACAGAGTTTGGAGAGCTGTCTCATGCTGTTCCTCCATGTCACCCAGTTTTACACCTGAACTGCCTGCAATTTGGAATTCCTGAGTTGCCTGAGCGTGCAGGTGGAACTCTGCTCATTGTCCCCTGTCCCGCAGCAACAGATGAGGAGCTTAAAATACTTAATTCCAACAAAGTCCATCTCTACAGGGCAGGACTGTGTTACTCACCAAACCGAGTTACGCCCGAGGCACAAATAGGCAAGGGCTACAGACTGAATCTTTGCTATAAGAAGCAGAATCTCTGCTATAAGAAGCAGTACCTTTGCTATAAGGAGCAGAACCTTTGCTATAAGAAGCAGAATCTCTGCTATAAGGAGCAGAACCTTTGCTATAAGGAGCAGAACCTTTGCTATAAGAATCTTTGCTATAAGAAGCAGAACCTTTGCTATAAGAATCTTTGTTATAAGAAGCAGAATCTCTGCTATAAGGAGCAGAACCTTTGCTATAAGAAGCAGAATCTCTGCTATAAGAAGCAGAACCTTTGCTATAAGAAGCAGAACCTTTGCTATAAGAACCTTTGCTATAAGAACCTTTGCTATAAGAAGCAGAACCTTTGCTATAAGAACCTTTGCTATAAGAATCTTTGCTATAAGAAGCAGAACCTTTGCTATAAGAAGCAGAACCTTTGCTATAAGAATCTTTGCTATAAGAAGCAGAACCTTTGCTATAAGAATCTTTGCTATAAGAAGCAGAATCTCTGCTATAAGAAGCAGAACCTTTGCTATAAGAAGCCCCGTGCACAGAATCTCACTCTGCAGCCATCAGACACCACCAAGGCAGCGCTCCTGCCCCTCCTTTTCCTCCGGGGAGCAGGATGCGGTGCACGACCCGCAGCAGCCCAGCGGGTCAGGACAGCAGTGCCAATGCCCCCCTTGCTTGCCCGGGCTCACCTTGCGCAGGATCTTCCCGCAGGGCGGCCAGCCCAGCCCTTGTGCCAGCCCATTGAGGAACCAGAGCGCGGCGAAGGCCGGCACGGCGCTGCTCCAGGAGAACACCACGTTGACCAAGCCCACCATGAGCAGCCCGGAGGAGAAGAGCCAGCGGGCGCTCAGCCGGTCCGAGAGGACGCCGCTGATGAACTTGCTGATGGCGTAGGCTGCGGACTGGCTGCTGGTGATGAGACCTGCGGCGGGCAGAGCCCGGGGGAGCCTCAGCCACGGCGGCGGGGCCGGCGGGCACCCCCGGGCAGCCCCGGCACTCACCCAGGTCGTCCTTGCCCAGCGGCACCTCGGCCATGACGGCGGGCATGACGAACGAGAAGGTCTTGCGGTTGAAGTAGTAGAGGGTGTAGCCCACGAACATGGCCGAGAAGATCAGGGCACGGTAGCGCCCGTAGCCGCCGGCCGCCATCGCAGCACCGAGCGGGGCACGGGCAGGGCACGGGGCAGGGCACGGACCGAGCGGGGCACGGACCAGGCACGGACCGGGCACGGACCCGCAGCGGCCCCGCCCCGCGCCGCGGAAGTGCCGCCCTGCCCCGCCCCGCACACACACACAGGGACCCGCACGGACAGACGGACCCGCACAGACACACACACACACACACATAGGGACCCGCACGGACAGACGGACCCGCACAGACACACACACACACACACACACACGCGGACCCGCACACACACAGACACACACACACACATAGGGACCCGCACGGACTGACGGACCCGCACACACATGGACCCGCACACACACAGACAGACACACACACATAGGAACCCACACACACAGGGACCCGCACACAGACACACACACACACACGGACCCGCACAGACACACACATATATACACACACACAGCCCCGCACACACAGACACACACATACACACAGACCGGCAGGTACCCCTGCACACACACACATAGGGACCCGCACGGACGGACGGACCCGCACACACACACACACATATACACACACACACATATACACACACACACACGCATAGGGACCCGCACACACACAGACAGACACACACACATAGGGACCCGCACAGACAGACGGACCCGCACACACACAGACACACACATATACACACACACACGGACCTGCAGGTCCCCCGGTACGCAGGGCACTGCAAGTCCCCTTGCCCCGCAGGTCCCCCCCACACACAGGGAACCACAGCCCCCCCCGCACATACAGCCCCCCAGGTCCCCCTGGTACATACACGGCCCCCCAGCTCCCCCCACATACCTGGCACCTGCAGCTCCCCCCGCACACCTGGCACCCGCAGCTCCCCCCGCACACACGCGGTGCTGCCCGGCACAGCCTCTCAGGAACTGTCGCTTTTATTTTTGGTTGAAGAGGCCAAATGGACAACGACATCAGATGCACCCCCGTGTGAACCCACTCGTGTTTGTGCCCCCGAGGGGGCAGGAGGCCACAGCCAGGACAGGGAGGGGCACAATGAAGCCAGTCGAGATGCCGAGGAAGGAGGGCAATTGCCATTAGATTTTCCAGGTTTGGTTTTGCCACTACCCTTTGGTCCATATCGCCATCCCTGTGGCTTACAGGATGTGCCAACACACAGCCCCTTCTTCTCCCCTCCTCAGCATTCAGTGTTGCCTTTTCTGAACTTTTAAAACTATGAACAGAATCTTTTTTTCAAGTTCACTTCATGGTTTTTGGACTCTGCCACAGGGCATGGACAGATGGTTTTAACAAACAGCCTGTGGAAAACAGACACAGCCGTATCTCAAAGCACGGATCATCTGCCTCCCCAATTCTGTTCCACCTTCCCATGAACCAAAAAAATCTTCCCACAAGCTGAAATCACACATTTGCTCTAAGTCAGAGCCTCATATACAAAAACAACAGCACCTCAGGTCTGTATCCTCCTGCAATCATCTTCACCAGAGGTGGGGCACAGAGTTTATGCTCCATATTACTTCCTAAAGCTTAAGATGTTTCTTTACTGCTTTCTCCCCACAGAAAAGTCACTTTGGTGACTTCTGTACTGAAACAGAGATAATTCTTGATGGGCACTCTGCCACACATAAGAAAAGAAAAATAAAAACCAATTCACTAAGTTAGTAGAGGCAAAATCCCCAGAAGGAACAAAAAAATAAATTTACATCTCTATCCCATTGTGTTGTCAGACTCTTGTGTTCCATTTACATCATGACTAACCAGGTCCATGAGAAAAACAAGAAAGTAACCATGAAATAAATAGATGCTGACACTCGTGAGATTTCAGGGTGTTACAATTCATCATTTTTCCTGCTTTCTCCTCCAGCTTCTGTCGTCTTCTCTTTTTTGGACCCTGTGTAACAAAGCAAACTCAATTACACACTGCAATGGTTTTCACAGCAGCAAAGCAGCATCAAGAGTCCCTGACATTCATAAAATTTTCCACCACACTCTCAGCCCATGGCACAGAGGTGAGGAGATGCTTTGGGGACTGACAGCTCTATGGAGCTGAGCATGTGAGCTCCCTGCACCTGTAAAAACAGGCTGCCCTGGCAACAGGAGCAGCAGAACCCATCCCTTCTGAACAACAAAAACATAGGAACAGCAAGGAACCAGAATCTGTCTTCCTGTTTGCAGAATTAACAGTGTATCTGCAGTCAGGGGTTCTACCCTGTAGAATGGTACCTCCTGCAGCTAAAAATCTGCAAAGCAGCCCACAGACAGCTTGCACTTGCAGGTCTCCAAGTTACAGATTATTAGTCAAACATTTACCCACCGGAGTCTGATCCAGGCTCAGCATCTATTGTTGCTTTGTCAGCTGCAGGAGGTTCCTTGGCTGGACCAATATCCTCCGGTTTGTCTACATTTAAAGGAGAAAGAAATAAAAGTCAAGGGAGAAAACACAGGGGACAAGGTGCAAGGAGATCAGGTGAGTAGAGACCAGGTTAAACCAGCCAGCTGTGGAGCCTTGGCAGGACTGTAATAGTTCACTCTCACAGTGGATTGCTCTACAACGCTTAAGAAAAGCATCACAAAACTGCTCTTTAATTCCACTGCCTCTGAGTGCCAGGCTTTAGGTCCCCAGAAGCCCTGAAGACTGACTGTTTGCACAGGCAAGTGACCTTTGGAACTGTGACTATGAGCAGGATCCCTTGTTCAGGCCAGAGGAACCAGCAGGAACTCTGCTGACAAACATCACTCCAGATTTAAAAGGACCAGGGGACTGAGAATCTTAGAAAGTTCAGAAAACTCAAAGTCCCAGTGTCCCAAGATTTTTTTTTTCTGGGGTCTATCTAAGTCACAAACCTTTCTCAACAACAGCTCATTTAATTCCTTGATCTAGGACCGGACCTTGAGTCTTTCCCTCTGCACACCAGAGTGCAGTCAATGACTTATCTTTCCTAGAAGGCAACCAGCCAGAGGGAGATACTGACTAACCATCCTGTGAAGTTTATAAATACTTGCTGTTTCATTACGAAAAAAAACAACAAAACAAATGGAGCAAAAGGTCGCTGCCATATGTAGACTTTCTCAACTGTTTTTGAAAATTAAGAGGAAGGTAATTAAATGCTACAGTTAACTACTGTCCTCCCTTCTTTAGTTCCCCTTCACTCAAGGCAGAGACACGAGTGTGTTACATGCAGTAATTATATATTAAGAGTTATATCCACGCTCCCCCAGCTGGTCCTTACCTTCTTGTTTCCCCTCCGTGGGAGGGATAGTGTTCTCAGTCTCAGGGGCTGCTGTAGCATTCTTGGCTGAATCAGTTTTTGTGGCGTTTTTCTCTTTTTTGGGTTTGGGTTTTGCAAACTTGGCCTTATTCAGGAGATACTGCACTTCCCTGTCAAGGGCTGCTATCTTGAGTTCTATATCTTTGGACAGCAGCACAGGTTTCTCAGTAGGAGAGAGCTTGTTCTGTTCAGCCAGTGTCTCATTTTTCCAAATCTGTGGGACATGAGGGAAGAAGTGCTTTTGGAATGTATCTGGGTTACAGGAACTGCTGTGTATCACAGTATCTCAGTCACTGTCCCTGGCCTTTCTGCCTTACTCAGGACACCCCTGCTCCCTGCTGCCTTTCCACCAACCTCTTAGTCACCCAGACAGAGGACAAAGAGAAGTAAAACCACCTGCTGCCTTTAAAATCCACAGTCAGATCAGTGAGCTCTACCACCACCCTGGAGACAACTCCAAGTGCAACACAGGAACCACTATGCCCCTGGACATGCTGGGGTCAGGCTGGCCATTAGGAAACACTCAAACACACAAAGGGTCTGCAGGTGGCACGAAAACAAAACATGCACACTCTATTCCATGACCTTCAGTGAAAGTACAGGGGAGGAAACACAACCCAAACTGCCAGTCCACTCTCTCCCGGCATCATTCCATCCTTTAGTACCGTTGTTTCATTGATGGCTTTTTCCAGTGTACTCAGCTCCACTTCTGTGAATATCTGGTCAGACTCTGGAATCATTCGGGCTCCCCTGTAGGTAAAAAGAAAGCTTATTTTTGTTAAGCCAAGCAGACTGCACCTTGGCAACTCTGTGGTTTCAGCTCCAGCAATACAAAACATAACAACCAGCATGGGGTATGTGCAGCACTGGACCCTTCCTGCCCCCCAGGTTAGGGCAGAGGTTGTGTGCACTTGTTCATGAGTCCTGCAGACATGGGCACAGAGAGCAAGCAGAGCTCTGCCTGCCTTTTCTCAGGAAGTGCCAGTGACTTTCAGACCACATTCAGTCTGGTCTCATTCTGGCAGCTGGCAGCTCTTACATGACCAGCTGCACGACATGACATTCCCTCCCAACAGCCTTGTTTCCTCTTACTTGAGGAAGATGGTGGAGTGGTTGAGCAGACTTTCCAGGGCAGCCAGGCGTTCTGGCCACTTTCTCCTTTCCTCGACACGGAAGAAAAGGTTCCTACAAAGCTTTTTCAGCTCTGAAAGCTTGTCTTTCAGCTCCTGCAAATGGGGGAGAGGAGAAGGGATAGTTTGACCATTGTCTAACACTGATGACTTCAGAAGTTAAAGCTGCATTTGTTTTACACTCCATCAAATACACCATTTTATTGCAGTAAGAAAAGCCACATGACTAAGCTTTAAGTGGAACCAACAGGTTCCTGCTGAAGCTGTTGAAGAAGCACCCATGGTTGGGACAACTTCATATTTTGCTCTATGCATAATGCACTGAGGAAGCAAGAAAACTCTCAAGACCTAGATTACACAGGCTCTGTCAGCCTGTGTGATCATTTCCACGTCAGTGAGAGCAGGCTGGCACCCTGACTGCACACAGCAATACCTTCGTTGCAGCTGCATAGCCCTCCTCCTCCATCCAACTGGAAGCCTCACTAAGCTTTTTGGAAATTTCTTCTCTCTGCTCCTCTGTTGAGACAAACTGATACTCCTCTTGGTAAAGCTTGTCCTGAAAAGACCAGAGCAAACACTCCTGTCAAACACCACTGAGCCTGGAAGCATGAAACAAAGAGCACTCACTCACAACACCAGTTGCTTCTTCTTCACAACAGTTCCTGAGAAGCTGTAGCTTCTTTACAGCCTGGGGGCAATTGTTCCAAAGCACATATGTAAGTGCACATAAGGGATGCTGGAAACCCAAAGTTTAATGTGTTGCACACACTGAAGGGAAGGTTCATTTTGTATTGAGGAAACATGGGCCTGGGAAGCCTAACAGCATCAGAAAACATGACTGAAAGATGAAAGCTGGGCTCTTCAAATCAGCTTCCCCCAGCTCAAACAAGTACCCTGCACTCAGATGAGCCAAAAGCTGTGCAATACACTTCTACTTGCTCATCTGGAATTCTCATTTCTTTATATCCTTCTCTTACCTGGGTCTCAAAGATGAATGACTCCAAGCTGTTGGCCGATTTTTCTCTTTCTTGTTTCTCTAGATCTCTGATTGTCAAGTCTTGGAGTCTAACACACAAACAGAACAGAAATCAAAGGTAGGAAGTGCCTTTGGATGAGCAGCACATCACACACACAAGCTCCTGAGCAGTGCTTTGTGAGCTATTCCAAAGCAAACCACAACCTTCATCTAGAGCTCTAACCTGGCAGAGCCATTTCAAACCTACTTTTTCATCGAGCTCTTCAGTTCATCTTCCACCAGGTCAGGCACATCGTTTACATCCAGCTCCATGGTGACCACATGGACAAGCTTCTGCTTCTTGGGTGCTTTGATCTTCTTCTCTTCCTCTGTTTTGGTAGCTGTGCTGTCACCAGAAGTCTTGGACAGTTCTTCCTCTTTTGCAGCTTCTCTGTTTTCTTTGGGATCCTGTAACACAAAGTATGTTCTCAGGGAAGGGAAGAGACTATCAGATTCTGCCTACTTTTTTCCAAGGAAGGGCTCTAACACAAAAGGGAGAATTTCACTGAGGAAATGCCATTTCTCAGGTATGGAAATTAGTCACATTTCTTCAATTTGATGCTCACCTGAGACTCTGATTTCTGGCCTTCTTCCTTTTTCTGTGACTCTGCTTTCTGAGAGGCAGTTTCTGTCTGGCCTGCAGATTGCTGTTTCTCTTCTCCCTGCTCTTCACCAGCATCTTCAGTACTGCTTTTCTGGTCTTGTTTCTCCCCCTGCTCTTCTTTACCTGCTTCTGCTAGGCTCTCTTCCTCCTCCTAGTCATCACAGGCAAGTAAAGGGGAAAGCAAAACAGTGTTTTAGATGTAGAAATTCCATATAAATGTTTCACAGAACATGAAATTCCACCTAACTGCCACAGCAAGACACAGGGGCTCCCTCCTGCTGGCAATCCCCCTGGGCCTCACCTGAACAGAGTCTGTCAGGTTCTCCCCAGTCTCTGGTGTAGGGCCACCACCCCCAAACAGGCTTGAGATGGTGTTTCCAAGTTCTGTCGAGGGGAGACAAAAAATCCAGAATGTTACATATCCAAAGGAGGAAGAAAGCCATCTTCAGCTCTCAGTCCTTCCCCTCACAACCACAATTGCCAAGGAGCTCCCTTGGCTGCACAGGTGAGCTCCACACACTACAGGCTCATCCTTCTCCAACCTCCCTCCGTGTCCTTGCATGCACAGACTGTGGAACCTCCCAGACCCAAAGAAACACAATGTTTGTAGTCATCTCAGCCATTACAGGTAACAAAACAATCAGTGTGAATATCAAAGTTCAGCAATTACTTGTCAGTGTTGACTCCTCCTCCAGCTTGTCTTCCACCAAGGTCTCAAACACAGATTCCACCTTGAAAATAGGATGCTCAGGATTAGTTTTAATCAAGGACCACCCATACTGGAGAGAGGGACGGAAATGGAAAATACATCAGCTGACAACCATCCCAACAGGTGGTGCTTACCCGGTCAAGACTCAGTACTCCACTCTCATCCATGTTGAAGTGAGCTTTGATGCCTTTGGATTCATAATCTGAGTGCTTCTTGAAACTCTCCCCAACTCCCTTTAGCCTCACAGTAGTGAGATTGAGAGAACCAAAAACTCTGATGACACAGAGACAAAAGCAGAGAGAGAACTCAGTGCTGCAGAACAGCCAACCCCTGCTCACTACCATGCTGGCAGTGATGGGCAACTGCACAAAGCAGGGATTGGCAGGGCTTAGTTTGCTAAAGCTCAGAGAACAGATGTGCCAGTGCCAGTCAGACACACAGGCTGCCTGGCAATGCATCTCCAGCCAGGCATGCTGCACTGCCACAGAGCTGCCAGCTCAGGTGTTGGGCTCAACTCACTGCAGATCATCCTGGCTCAGGAACGTCAGGTCCCCGTAGTTGACATAGAACTCAAAGTCATCTGTGTAGCGGTTGAAAGTGATCACTTTGCGCTGGGGATAGGGCGCCATGCGCTGGAACAAAATCCTCTTGTTATGCTTTAAACTCCGGGATTTATCATCCTCCTCAACTTCACGAGTAAACTCCACCTGCAACACAAGCAGAAAATGAGTCTCAACAACTGCAAACTTCCTCTGTGGCATCTGCATCAGCAGCTTTTGGCTGTTCTGCCTCATGCAAAAGTTGGGGGACAGGAAAATATTCCTCAACCGATGTTTCCATATGCCTGGCTCCTTGGATATTGCACCTTCTTCTGCTTTCATTATCAGATTGGCAGAAAGACCTCCAGAGTTTCCTTACTCAAAGGAAACCAACAGGTTCCAACCTGGACCATTTCTCCCAGCACCTCCCCATTTGCCCAAACGTTGCACAAGAGAAGTAAAGCCAAGGGTTACCTGGATAGGAAACACAGCAGCATCCCGAACAATGAAGGGCTTCACCTTAAAGGCTTTGCTCAGAGCAGCTGCCTGGTAGACTGCACCCATAGCAGCAGCCTCATCAGCATTGATATTCTTGCCCAGCTCTTCTCTACAAAGGGAAAAGCAACAGGCATGAGATTTTCAGCCTCTGCCACAAACAGCAGCTTGTCAATGGGAGGCAGACTAGAAGGGAGCCTCACATACTCACTTGCCCACAGCTTTCAGCAGAACCTCCTGCACTTTGGGGACCCGTGTGGCACCGCCAACTAGAATCACCTGGTCAATTCCATCCTAGGGATTGGAAACAGTCACCTTGTCTTGAGAAAGCAATTTTGAAAAGCTAAATTCAGGGCTTCCTCATACTCCTTCCCCAGTCACCATGCACTGATGGGGTGCTCTGAGAACACCCACAACTACACCCTGCTGTCCCAGTGCAGCTAGTGCCCCACAGAACTCAGACAGAATGACAAAAGCCGTGCCAACATGAGGCACCTGGTGCCAGGTCTGCCAAAGAGTGACAGTGTGATCATGTCTTCAAGCCACCTGAAACACATGGCTTGACTCAAAATTAAACAGACTGTAGTTCAATGCCAGAGGAGACAGTGACCCAGAGAGCCAGCTGGACCAGAACAGACAAAAACCTGGACTCTAAAAGGTGATTCAGTGTCTTGCATTGAACACCAGAGCCCAGAGCTGCTCAAGAGCATCCTGGCACCCTGGAAAGGGAGCATTTAACACTGCAGTGACTCTCTCTCTAAAGGACTGCCTCAGGTTTTGTCCAACTGCAGCCCATAATGGGGCTCCCTTTAGGGAGTGCACAAAGGAGAAGCCCAAATACCAACAATTCCATTTCCAGGCTCTTTCAGTTAAAACTTCAGGAGTGAGACCAGACAAAAAGAGCAAACATCAGTATTTCAAACCTCCAGCCAAGAGTAAAGTGTTTTAACAGAAAGAAACCCCCTCCTCTAAGTCCTTAATTTCTGGTGGAATGCACAGGGAGCCATGACACACTCCTGCTTGACACTGCAGCAGGTAACTTCTCTGCAGCACCAACACCACCATCACAACAGCAGGATCTACCTCCCAGCAGTGCTGATGACACAACCACTGGTGCCTCGATCATGATGTGACAGCAGCTCCACACACAGAAACTTCAGGCTCGTTAATGCATTTTCGTAAACATACCATGCTCATCTCTGCACTACTCAGAGCCTGCTGCACAGGTCCTGGGACACGCTTGAACAAGTCAGAGCACAAATCCTCAAATTCTTGCCTTGAGACTTTGGCTTTGAAGTCGATGTCATCCAGTAGTCCCTCAATCTGTTCAGAAAAAAAATCCCAGCCAGAATGACATTATTTGTGGAGCATTCTCTGAGCAAAATCTTTGCCTGACTTGCCCACTATGCAAAAAGTTCTGGCTTTCTTAACACGTCACGGACCCAACCATGCTCATCTGTCCCCTGCTACTGCTAAGCTGATGAGAGGATGGAACATGGATATAATAGACAGCTTCTCTCAGTGAAACTTGACATGAAAAAACTTCCCTTCAATCCACTCATCAGTGCTACCAAGCGGGCACAAACCAGGAGGGACCACCAGGAAAGCTGCTCCTCAGCAGATCAGCATTGCAGGACAGTGTGCCCTCACAGCAGCCCTCAACCCAGCCCACTCTTGGCCCCAAGGAAAGCAGGAGCTGCGAGCAGCAGGTCAGACCTGGGCCACGTGGTCAGCATTGGCACTCAGCACGGTTTTCAGGCGGTTGGCCTCCTTCAGCAGCTTGGCCATGGCCCGGGGATTCTTCCGGACGTCTTTGGAAGGGTGCTGCTCGTTAAAGAGCTTTGCCAAGTAGTCCCGGAGACGAAGCTCCATCTCTAAACCTCCAAGAGTACGGTCAAACCTGAGCACAAGAACAAACAGAGATGAAACAACTGAAACCGAGCTGAAACACAAACTTCATGGTGCAAAATCTATTATTTTGCAAACATGCAGAGCAGCAAGTGGTCAAAAGTACTATCAGTATTATCAGCTGCGACTGACTATGAAAGAACAGTTGTCCCAAAAATAGCACATTATAATGGAAGAAAGAAAAAAGAGGTTTACCACCACAACAGCCTTTGGGCAGGGAATTTCATTACACTTGTGGTAAAAGCCCTATTGCCAAGCACATCAAACAGTTGAGAAGGCAAAGGGTGACTGTCTGAGGTCCCAGGTATTTTCTTGGAAAAGCAATATAAATGCTGTGGAGTTAAATTAAATACCCTGCGTTTTCATTCCTCTCTACAAGGATATTGCTCTCTTTCAAACCAACACACTCTACTTCTATAAGATTACATGAAATGGAACAGGCTTACGTGGCTTGAGGCTATCAAAAATCAAGCCTGAAGCAAACTAAGTGCACTGGTTCCTTCCTGGGCTCATGGAAGTTACATTCTGCACAAGTCAGCAACACCAGAATCAGTCCCAACTGGAGCCTTCTTGCTCCAAATGTTTTCCACTCAGCTATCCAAATTACTGTGCTGAAACATCACTGCAGAATTCTACATGTAGAAGAGACTGTGAAATAAACAGTCTCTTTCCTGAGACCTGTGGGGTTTGTGCAATTCACATGGAATTCTTACCCAATGCCCTGGATCTGCAACTGAGGTTGGGTTCCCGAGTCCTTAGTTTTCACTGTCTGATACGTAACAATTGTACACACGGTGCTTCCTGCTCCCATGTCGTAAAACATGATATTCTGAAAAGAAAAGCTGGGACGGTGAAGCAGAAACACCTGGATATCCCCCAGGAATAAGGAAAGAACCATGGACTTCAGCAGGATACAGGACACAACTATCTGCTCCCTGGACTAGGCTTATACTGTAAAGGCAAGACTCATACTTTGACCAAACACAGGAGATGTTCAAGGTCACACTTGACAGAAATAGGCAAGAAAACTTTCCTCATCTATATAGCTAAAAAACTAAAGCTTTGCACTTTAAAAGCTTCTTCAATCTCAGGAAAATCAAGTACTTCCGAGTCAGTGTTCCAATAGCTCAAGTAGTCATTTCTCTTATTTCCCCCAGCTCATGGGCAAGGAAGAAACACAGCTTTCCAAAACAGGAACTCCCAGCACCTGCCCTCACTCCAGAAGCTTTTAGGCTTCACCACACACACACAGAGGGTTCAACCTCTTTGTCTTGTTGGTAAGCACATAAAAACAGAGGAGACTTTTTGACCAGCAGAGTCTGCCTTAAGCTCTTTGGATTTTCTCTGCAGTTCTCTCTCCCCTGCAGGCAGGACTCTTCATCTCCCAGCTGCACTTACCTGTGCAGTGGCATTGATGTCTTTCCTCCTAAAGACCCCATAGTTGAGTGCCACAGCCGTGTTGTCGTTGATGAGCTGCAGCACCTTGAGGTCGGCCATGCGGGCAGCGTGCAGCACCGCCCTCCTCTCCGCCTGGTTGAAGTAGGCAGGAACTGTGATGACCACGTCCTTGATGGGCTGCTCTGAAAGAGTTGCATGGAACACGTTTATCCAGCAGTGTAGCCACGGGAATAGACTTGTGACAGGGTGACAGCAGCAAAGAAAGAGGACCCAAGGTAAACACTTGCATGGGATGCAATCCTACAGCAGCAGGAGGGTCTCTAGGGATGAATCTCTCTGTCTTGCTGTAATCAAGCAGACCTGGCAGACTTTCTGTCTAGTGACCTCTCTTTCACAGGTCAGGGTACTCTCAAATGCTCTGGGCTGCCTTCACTTTCAACAAATATCTTCATGGATCCTTAATTACCACTGGATCATGCTCATTCTACAGTCTTTGGACTGTTGCTGACCACACAACACAGCCTCCTAATAATTCACCCAGTTTTCATTACTGTGGTATTTCGTTAGCAACATAGCATAAAACATGCATGACAGCCTCTTGTCTGCTAGCAACTTTCACAGCAAAGAGCCTTTTTTGCTCTTTATTTGTAGTTTAGCTCCAGCAGCAAGTCTCCATCCAGAGCAGGCACAGCATAGCCTTCTCAGACCCACTTCCACCCTCCCCTGCAGCCACCTTCCCAAGTGCCTCCACTTTGATCACACTCTCTGAGAGAGAAAACACTTCACTTCTCCCCAGAGACTGCCTATAAGGCTCCTTTACCACAAGGCTGGGTGGGAACTGAGGTGCCTGCCCACAAGAATCAGATTAAGTTCCCAAACCTGCATCATATTAGAAACAAATGACAAGTGGAGTCTTGCTTACAGCCTATAGCTGGAGAGACCCAACATCCTGTTTCTAAAAACCCCTGGGTTTCCAAACACCTTTGGTGTCCACTCAAATCCTGTAATGCACAAACACACACACAGACTGCAAGAAACAGCCAAATCCTCCCAACCTGCAAATTCCTCAGCCAGACCACGTGAATAGTTCAGGACCATCCCCAGCATCTCCTCGGGAGAATACTGTATCGTTCTACAATGGGAAAGAAAAGCATGGCATCAACAGTGAGCTGCACAAGCCTGGCAGCCACGGCCCCTCCCACAAAGAACCCAAAAAGCAGCCACTTACGGGGACAGCTTGAAGATGACGGTCTGTCTTGTCTCATCCTTCACCAGCTCGTGCTCTGGGAAGCGGGACTGGTACAGTGCCACGTGGGGGTTATCCATTCGCTTACCCAGCAGATCCTGGAAGTACCTGAATGCCACTTTGGGCGTCCTTATGGACTGCAGGAGGAGAAAGCACACCACTCACCTGCATTGCTTTGGCTACACCAGCCTCAAGCCAACCCCTCCCAGGCTGCTGGCTATGGGAGGAGGAGCACATGGCCAGTACACAGAGCAAGTGAAACATCAGAGAGATGAGACACACAAGACATCAAAAAAAACCTCACTATCCCAGTGAGTTTTCATCACAACCTGGAATGCCAATATTGTGTGTGCAGGGACTCTTACCATCCCCAGCGCGCTGTCGCCGAAGAGACGCTCATTGTCCTTCAGAGAAACAGCCACGGGTGTTTTCCTTCGTGATTCCCTGTGGGGAGAGGGAGGAACAGACCAGCTGGAACAGGTGAGCATTCCACACAGTGAGGAAGGATGCTGCTCCCACTCCAGGACTCAGGGAAGGTGCTCAGATACCTGCTGAGTAGAGAAGGACCCCCCTGCCCCTTCAGGGTTTTGCTTTAGCTTCCCTCCACCCACGAGCAGGACAAGACAGTCCCCTCATTCTATCTATGACTCCTAAAGGGAGCTGGGTGGGAAAGCTATTTGTTAATCTCCAGCCTCAGCGAAAACAGGGATGTTCCTGACCGTGTGTCCCCTCCCGGCACAGGGTCTTGGCTCAGGGTTTTGGGGTGACCACCTGAGGGCAGGGAGGGCTTCCCCCGCCCCACAGCAAGTGTGTGCTGCCCTGTGGGGTTCAGACCCCACTGTGCCCAAAGCGCCCCGGCACAGCCGCTCACTTGTTCAGCACGATCTCCATGGGCACGCCGGGCTTCACGATGGCGATCTTCATCGACTCGCTGCCCACGTCCACCGACATCACGGCCACCGGCTCTGCGGGCACACCGCGGGTGAGGCAGCGGGGGGACACCGGGGGGGACACCGGGGGGACACCGGGCAGGCCCCGCACCTACCTGCGACGGGCGGGAAGCACAGCAGGGTTAGGAGCAGGCCGGGCAGCGCCCAGCCGGGCACCCGTGCCATGCTGGGCACCGCTGGGCCCGACTGGGCCTGACTGGGCCCGACTGGGCACCGCTGGGCCCGGCCCGGCTCGTCTCGGCCTCACTCGGCTGGTTCCGGCCCGGTTCGGCCGCACTCGGCCCCGCTCGGCTGGTTCCGGCCCGGTTCGGCTGATTCCGGCCCCGCTCGGCTGGTTCCGGCCCGGCCCGGCCGCACTCGGCTCCGCTCGGCTGGTTCCGGCCCGGTTCGGCCGCACTCGGCCCCGCTCGGCTGGTTCCGGCCCGGCCCGGCGCGCGGAGCAGTCCCCGCCGCGCCGGCCCCGCCCCCCTCCCCCCCACGGCCCGCACGCGGCGCGCTCTGATTGGCGGGGCCGCCCGCGCCGGCCCTCAGCGAGCCAATGGCGAGGCGGCGCGCGCCCCCATTGGGCCACGTCGGGGGAAGCCGGAAGCGGTCACGGCGGCGGCGGTGGGAGGGGCGGAGAGAGCCGCGTCCCCATTGGCCGAGCGCGCCGCGGGGGGGCGGGGCCAACGGGCACGTGCGGGCCGCCTGCGCCCCCTGGCGGCCGAGGGAGCCACGCCCACTGTGGCCACGCCCACCCCGCGCTCCGGACCCGCTCGGTGTCGGAGCCGGGATCGGTGTTAGACCCCGGGGTCAGTCAAATGCCAGCTCGGCTAAACCCCGGCTCAGTCAGTCCCGAGCTCGGTCAGTCCCATTCTCGCTCAGTCCCATTCTCAGTTAGACCCCAGCTCGGTCAGTCCCATTCTCAGACCCTGGTTTGGTCAATCCCATTCTCAGTCACTCCCATTCTTGGTCAGTCCCTGGTTCTGTCAGTCCCATTCTTAGTCAGTCCCATTCTCATTTAGACCCCAGCTCGGTCAGTCCCATTCTCAGACACTGGTTCGGTCAATCCCATTGTCAGTCACTCCCATTCTCGGTCAGTGCCTGGTTCCGTCAGTCCCATTCTTGGTCAGTCCCATTCTCGCTCAGTCCCGTTCTCAGTCAGTCCCATTCTTAGTTAGACCCTGGTTCAGTCAGTCCCATTCTCGCTCAGTCCCATTCTCAGTTAGACCCCGGCTTGGTCAGTCCTGTTCTCAGTCACTCCCCAGCCCTGTCGGACCCAGCCCTGGCACCTCTCCCAGCCCATCCCACCGGTGCTTCCTGCACCTCCATCACCTCCATCACCTCCCAGCCCATCCGCTCCCCCCTGTCCATCCCCCAGCCCAGGGGAGGCTGGGCTCTGGCTGCTGCCACACAGAGGGGCACAGCCTGGTTCATGAAATGCTTTATGGCTGGGCAGCCCCACCATCCCCACACATCGAGGGGACAACGATCCGGAGTTACAAAAGGTTTCCAAAGAGGGCTCTGGGTTTACCACAGCCAGGGGTGCTGGCCAGCTGAGTGCTCACCCTCCTGGCAATCACCAGCCTCAGCATCCAACCCAGCGCCTCCCCAAGGCAGAGAGCTCAGGGCCATCCCCCCTGGCAGCTCTTTGGCTGCTTTTTACGTTTCAGCACTTTGATATTTGTCCAATAAATTCTGTTTTTAAAAAGTCAACATAAAAAAAAAAAAAAAAGCATCTTATTCCCCTTGGCTGAGCAGGCCACACTCTGTGCCACCCAGCACGTGTCCAGTGTGGCTCCACTGCCCTTGGCACAGGGTGCAGCAGGGACTGTGGCCCCCTAGAAGCTCCTCCTTGCTTTCTGGTGTGGTGGGACATCCCATGACACCTGGGATGCTCAGGAGTCTGTCCAGGTGGTGGATGTGGGGTGCACAGCACCCCTGCCTCAGTTCATGAACTGGGTGTAGCCCTCTGCCCCGGTGACAATGACGTCCATCCAGATGCGCATGGCCTCGGCCGAGGGGGCCACCATGTAGTAGAGGCGGTCGTGGGTCTTGACGCAGAAGGTGAGCGCAGGGTTGGGGCTCTGGAGGGGAGGAGGATGGGATCAGTGCCCTGGGCTCCCTCTGAGCAGCAGCATCCCCTCCTTTCCCCCCACCCAAGGGGGTCCTGCCTTGGCATCCCAAGGAGCAGGTGCCATCAGAGGCCATGGACCACTCCAGGAGCATCCTTTAGCAGCTGCCCTGCCCACACGTGGCAGGGCAGTGCAGGAGGATGGGGATGCCCCCAGCAGACACCAGAGCAGTGGCAGTGCCCGGCTCCCACCTTTGCAGCGCTGCGGAGGTGGTCGTAGTAAACCTCTTCAATGGCTTGGAAATAGATGACACCCTTCAGCTTTGTCTCGTGTTTATCTGCCCGAGAGAGGGAAGGAACTGTTGTGTACTGTGAGTGATGGCACAGGGGAGGGGGCACGGGGTGGCACAGGGACTCACCCACATAGTAGGAGAGGGTTCGCTTCATGCGGTCGAAGACAAACCAGCGCTTCTTCCAAGACTTGATCTTGCCGCCCATCTTGACCAGGTAGCCCTTGCACATCTTCTCAGTCAGGATGACGTGGTAGCAGGTGTCCACGCTGTGGCCCGAGGACTCGATGTGCAGCCGCAGGTTGAAGTCCTCCTTGCGGATGGGGAGGTACCGCGTCAGGGGGCGAGCCTGGGAAAGCAACACAGCCCTGCAAAGCCCACCAGAGGCAACGAGAGGCACGTCCCCCCACCACTGGGGCATCAGTAGGTGTGCCTGGCTGGCCAGGCTGGGAGAGAGGACCTGCCTCGCACCTGCGAGAAGTGCTTCTCCCGCATCTTGACCTCCTTCTCCACCAGCTTCTGCCGCCGCGCCGTCTCATCCTGCAGCCGGCGTTCCAGCTGCTCCCGGCGCCGCCGCTCGTCCTCCAGTGCCTGCCGCCGCAGCTCCATCTCCCGCTCCTGCTGGCACACACAGGGGCTCAGCCCCAAGGGCTGGGACCTGCTCCCCATCCAGCTGTGGCATTGGTAACCCCACTCACCCGGGACTCCATCAGCCGGGACTTCTCCGCGTGTGCCTCCTTCAGCATCTTCTCCATCTCCTCAATCTTCCCTGCCTCCATCCCGCTGGCACTGCAAGACAGTCACCGGTGCTGTCGCAGCAGGAGGGACATCCAGCCACCAGCATGCCACCAGAGCAGGCTGTCCCCTGGCCACAGGAGCTGCCCCAGGGTTACCTGGAGATGTTGTCGGGTGAGCAGGCAGAGTTGTTGCCGGTGGAGATGCTGGTCTCCATGCTATCCGAGCTCTCCAGGCTAAGGGTGTCGTATGCATGGTCCAGCTCCTCAGCCCGGGGCCCAGCACCATGGGGACGGTGGTGGTGGAGGATGGAGTGATGCATGAGCCGGGGGAAGGGGGGCTGCCCATGCAGGGCTTCCCACTGGGACTGTGCCTCGGCAGCTGCCTTCTGCTTCAGCTCCGCGAGCCGCCGCTTCTGCTCCTCAATCACCTGCTGACCTGTGCCACAGGAGGAGGACAATGTCGAGTTCAGCGTGTCACATACCACGGCAGGCCAGGGGGTGGCACAGGCAGAAGACACCACAGGCACTGCTGGAGCCAGGTAGGGATGGTAGGGGCAAAGGTGGGAGCTGCCATCACAACTCCCTGGCAGGCATGGCAATCTGTCCAGGCAGGAGGAGGGAGCCCGGGCAGCCAGGGGGGGCACATGCACCAGGCTGGCAGGAGCAGGCTGGGCAAAGCATTAGCAGGTTAGGGATGCACAGGGTTGTCCCTAAGCAGATGCCAAGGGGCACCTGGGTTCCTGGGCTAGTCATGCCCCTCTTACGCATGGCAGAAGGTGCCAGCAAACAGCCATGCTGCTGCCTTGGGGCTGCTCTAGGCAGTCCAAGTCGCCCCACATCTCTACCTGGTAGATCACCTGGCTGCAAGGGCTCTGCTGGGAGCAGCTCGGCTGGAGACACGCCGTCGGGCGGAGGGGTCAGGAGGAGGAGAGGGGGGGAAAAGCAAGAGACCATGAGAGAGGCACTGCATCCCACCAGAGTGCTGCTGCTGCTGCTGCTGCTGCTCCCACCCTCGGCCGGGCTCCCTCCTCCATTGCCCAGGTGGCAGCGGGGGTAGCGTCTCCCCAGGTCCCACCACCCCACAGAGCTGGGACGAGGAGCCAGAGCTCACCCTTCTGCTGCAGGGCCAGCTGGCGCTTGGTCTCGATGTCCTGCAGCGTGGCCGCCAGGTTGCGGGGCAGGCTGCCCGCGGGGCTCGGGGGGCCCTGGCCAGGACAGCGGGTGGTCAGCTGCAAGGATGGGGACGGGGGCTGGCACCGGCGGCAGGTGACCCACAGTCAGGGTGCCCAGGTCCCCCTGGCAGCTGTACCTTGGGTGAGGGGCTGCGCCCCAGCACGGAGAGGTTGAGCTGTGAGGATGAGGGGGTCCCACTCTTCATCCGAGGGGTGAGGACACCAGTGTCACCCTCTGCTTTGGCACGATAGACCTGGGCACAGAGACACAGAGAAGGTGAGAGGGACATGAGGCTCTCCTTGGACAGATGGCTCATCCATAAGCAGGGCTGAGCATCCCTGCCCCAGATCCTGCCTCGTGTCAGTGCCATCCTGGCAGGGCTGCAGGTAAGAAGAGGCAGAGACTGCCTGCCCCAGGCTGCAGGTCTGCTCTGCCCCTGCCCACTGTGGCAGGCAGGGTCCTGGCAGCACTCAGGGTGCAGGGCACACAGGAACATCCCCACACTGCCCCACTCCCACCATGGCCAGCAGCCCCAAAGCCTGAGCCTTGGCAGCAGGGAGCCAGGATTACCTGGAGAGCCTTGTGAGAGGAGTGAGCTTTAGCTGGAAGTGGAGGAGGGGAAGAAGGAGGAGAGACAGGGGAAGAGGAGGTCTCAAAGCCAGCCATGACCTCCTGGTACCACTTCTCTAAATCAAGAGCCGGGAGACACACGGGGCCTCCCGGCAGCTGCTGCTCCATCTGGAGAGAGAGGCCACGTGAGAAAGGACAAAGGACAAATGCAGCAAGAGGGATAGATGCACAGAGAAGAGGCTGGAGCATCCCTGCCTGTGCCTGCACCATTCCCCCCAGAATTTGACATGCAGTCCCCCAGGGATTCCATGCACTCCCTGCCTAAGTCCCAGCAGCTGTAAGAGCCCTTTGCTGCTCAAGAGAGCTGATCAAGAAGAAAGACCCCCTGACCTGCCCTGTAGGCAGTGAAGCAGCAGGCAGGACAACAAGGGGTCGAGGACTGTGCAGGCTGTCAAGAGCCTGAGCTGCTGCTCAGCTTCATCTGCAGCTCACCCCTTCCTATGCATCCCCAACCCCTCCCGGGGAGAGCACAAGGGGCTGAAGGGAGGGAAACAGGGCACAAACCTCTGCAGAGATGAAGGGAGAAGAGAGAGATGGAAGAGGATGAGGAGGAGGAACACAGCCTGAGGATGAAGGAGCCGGAGGGGTGCAGCCCAGCAGGGGAGCAGCAGGGGTGTGGAGGCTGCCCAGGATGCCCGAGAGTTGCTCAACAGTCACATACTGGGCAGAGAGAAGCAGATTAAACCAGGAGAAGAGCAAGGGACAAGCAGGCACAGAGGAGTGAGCAGGCAGCTTCAGCCCTCCAAAGGAGGGTGCCACATCCTGAGAAGAAGGGCAGTAGGTGCTGCTGCCACCCTGGTGCTGGGCACCAGGTCAGGTCCCTGCCTGCTCTGCATCATCCTCACTTGGGACCAGCAGCCAGGACTGGGTCCAATAGACAAAGGGCTGCTCTCCCACTCTGCTGGGCACCTGCACTCTGCTCCCCAGCCCCGCTGCCACCACGCCCAGAGCAGGCAAGAAGTGCAACCTGGCAAGGAGACCAGGCAGCTCAAGCCTCTGCTCCCCCCTCAGCTGCAGCCAGACAAGTCCCCTGACCCGGGATGCAGCGGGCAACCCGAGGGAGCAAACCCGAGCATGCTCTGGGGCAGGTACCTCGTCGGCTGCTGGAGGTACAGCAAGCAAGAAAGAGCGCTGAGCAGCAGCAGGGGCAGCAGCAGAAGCTTTAGTGTCCAGGCTGGGGCCGTGAGCATTGCTGCAGAACCTGAAAACGTCAGACAGCCTCATGTACTCCTAGAAATCCACGGTGAGGGAGAAGGAGGAGAGTTAGACCCATGTGCTGGCATCACGGCACTGACTGCAAAGCAGGAGCAAACCTCCCTGTGCATGCATGCCCCAACGCTGCCTGCCCAGCCCAGTCCTGCCCTGCTGGCCCCAGTGTGCAGCACGGTGCAGGGAGTGTGGTGCCCGAGCTAGGCTGGGTGTGCTGGCACCCGCCTTGCTCCTGCCTTCAGCACAGCTCTGCTGAGTGACTGCTAGGGACAGACCTCAGGGTCTTCCAGGGCCCCTGGCCAAAAGCCCACCCCAGTGCAACACCACTAGGTAAGGCACCTCAAGCTGTGCCGAGCCAGCTTAAAATCCAATTCCACATTCCTGACTTGCTCTTATCTTAGGGAAGCCAGGCTAGCAGAACCCTACAGGATGCTGCCAGGAGGTGCCCAGCCAGAGGGTAAGTGGTGGGCAAGGGGAAGCACAGGGATGCCTGTGCCCCCCAGCTCTATGCCAGGGTTAAAACCAAGGGCAGCAGTGGGAGCTGGGATGCCCAGCGGGCTTGGGAGAACACCTGGAATCAGGGACTGAGTATTAATGAGCACAGCTGCCGGAGAGCTGAATGAGAAATGCCCCAGACATGCTGCTGCAGGGCTGCCCTGCTGCCTGGGGGTGACGTTAGTCCACAAAAGAGGTCTTGGCCAAGGAGGGGCAAGCAAGCAAGCACGTGCAGTTAGTCCCTCTAGTTAGTTACCTCTTGTGCCTTGGGGTAGGAGCGGGTGGCAGGAGAAGCTAAGGAGGCAGCTGCTGCTGGCAGGGGGCTCAAGGACTTAGTTCCCTCCAATAGCTCATAAGGCTCTGAGATATGGAGGGTCTCCTGTTGGAGGGTAAAGATCATGTAGGCAAGGTGGGCACAAGCAGCAAGGTGGCAGCAGCAGGAGTCCCACTGCAAGCAGGCATGAGGGGACTCTGCCATCCTGCCCCTCTTCCCAGAAGCAGGTCAGGCAGCACTGCAGCCCCCAAGGACATCATGGTTCTGGCTCCCCACTCAGAGCCATGAGCAAGGCAACAGGGTGACTCACTCCCACCTAAAAGTCCTCTGTACCAGCACCAAGACACCCCCATGCTTGTTCTCCAGCAAGGGTGGGACTTGAAGCAGTGCTGCCCCTGGTGCTGCTCTGTTGCATTTCCCCCCCTCCCTCAAAACCTCTACAGCCCATGGAGAGACTTTGAATGGCCAGGAGCACCTGGCTCTGCCCAGAAGGTGCTTGGGAGCACAGGAGCTGCTGCAGAGCAGAGCTTGTGGTGCACAAGGCTCAAGTCCACTGGTGACAGTGGCTCAGGAGAGCAGCCCTGGGTGCCACAGACCCCTCTACCCACTTACTTCTCTGAGAGCTGAGGACATTTTGGGGAAGCTCCTGCCACCTGTGACGAGCTGGTATCGCCTCTCCAGAGATACAAGCTTCTCTTTCTCCTGTGCACGGGGTGACAGTGAGAGCAGAGGCAGGTCATGATTACTGGCACCCCATGGCTGGTCCCCTCCCAAGCTCACCCTTCCTGCCAGCACTCTGGCAAGAGCTGGCACAATCTTGTCCCCTGCCTTGGGCTCCCCTAGGGTCGGGGAGCCCCTGCCAAGCCCCCTGATCAGAGCATTACCTTCTGCAGCAGCTGCAGGACGCCGCTCCGCTCCCTGGCCAGGCGCTCAGCCTCCTGGGCACTCTGCAGCCGAATCTGGGCAGCTTGGGCATCCAGGGCAGCCACCCGCTCCTGGGGAGCAGGCAGCAGGGTTGAGCTGGCTGCCAGTGAGCCAGGGGACATGGCCCAGCTGTGCCAGACCCACGGCCCCCCGTGCCCCTACCTTCCTGCGGGCGATGCTGCGGTGGCACTCGGCTCTGCTCTGCAGGAGCTGCTGGCCCCGTGCCTCGCGCTCCTCTTCCAGGCGGCTCTCACGCTCCAGCTGCTGGAACTCCAGGTCCTCAAACAGCTTGGCCTCTGTCTCCAGTGCCTCTGCCTCCTTCAGACACACAAGGGCACGGTGGATCAGTCGCTCTGGATGGGCACATCCTCGTCCTGCAGGCAAGTCTCCCACAGCAAAACCTCCTGCATGCCTCCACGTCCTGCTGGTGCTGGCCAGGAACAAGAACTGGTGGCCAAGCCTGTCCCTTGTGCCTGGTGTGGGCAGGCAGGCAGCTCTGGCTTCTGCAGGGCACCAGAAATGTGGGAGACATTGGCAGGAGTGTATACCAACAGGAGATGGCAATGGAGGAATGCAGAACCGGCCAGGATAGAGCAATCACCCCTATGAGATGAGGAGCTCACCAGAGGCAGGGTCTTCACCCGACCCTTGGAGACCAGCTGCCCCTACTGAACCACATCTGGGCTGGAGCCATGCCCTGACAGGCAGCAAAACACCATGTGCCAGCATAATCACAAACATGTCACCAAGCCAGCGGGCAGCAGAGGCCCTACAAAGTCCTGTGTGTCCTCACAGCCTTCACACACCAACAGCACATGGCAGCACTCAGCTCAGGGCCTGCCTCTGCCACCCTGGCAGCCACTGCGCTATACACCATGTGGGGATGTGTTTCACCTTGCTCAGGGAGCCAGGTAGCCAGTGCTCTCATGGCACAGCACTGGCTCCCACCAGCGTGGTGGGAGTGGTGTGGTGGCTGACACATCAGCATCCCTCCATCACCGCCCCTGCCTGCCATACACCAGACCCACATCCAGTGTGGGGTTCCCTGCCCAGAGCAGGCTGTGGCAATGTGGGTTCATCTGGGCAAGACACTGGCCACGGGCTGGGGAAAGTCAACCACTTCCGGAGAATACCAGATAATGGGAAAAAACACTGCAGACCAGCAGAAACATAAACCGACGGCGCTGGGTAAACAAACACTCTCAGGAAATAGCTGGAGGCAGCCAGGCGAGGATGCAGCGGTCCCCGAGGCTCCCCAGCCTGTCCTCCTGTGCGGGACAGGGTCTGTGCTCGTGCCCTGCCCGGTCCCGAGGAGCTCTGCCGAGCCAGCCCCGCGCCCGGGCGAGCAGCAAGCTTACCAGCACGGTGGTGCCCGGTGCCAGCCGCCTCCAGCCCGGGTGCGATGCTCCCAGTGCAGCCCCGGCTGGCAGGGAAGAGCTGGCCTAAGCTGGAGCGGAGGGAGGTGGGCCATGGTCCGGGAGGGGTGGGGGGAGACACTGACCCTTCGCATCTGCTCCCGCAACTGTTCCCGCATTGACTCGGGGCACTTATCAAGGTGGCTCTTCGACTCATGGTAAAGCGCCCGGAGTTGCTCTAGCTCCTTCCTTTCAGCATCAACCTTTGCCCTTTCCTGAATCAGGGGAGAATAAGAAAAAAACAAAAAAAAAAAAAAGGCGGGGGAAAAAAAGAAAGAAGAGAGAAAACACACTTCTCAAATGGGCACCATGCAGAAGCTGTGAGTTAGAGCAGGGGGTCATCTGGAGATAAGGGGGGTTGTGAGGTGGAGAGGAAGGAAAGGGGGAGAGAGAGAGCAACAGACATGGGAGCTGGGGCCAGGCAGTGTTAGAGGGGTTACAGCCAGCCTTTAACCTCAGCCTGGGGGCTCCAAAAACAGACTTACAGGCTGCAAAAAGATCAGTGCTGGCAGCATGGATACAGGCATCCTGACCCTAACACGGCTGCACCACACACCCCCTGAACAGCCACTAACTAGCACTATCTGCTGCTCACCATCAGGATGCTGCCAGTTGGGCACCACAGTTCCTGAGTGCAGCCTGGGGGCATGAACCACCCTCATCCATCAGAAGGAGAGGGTTGCCCACAAGGCAGCAGTGAAAACAGGAGGCTGAGGTCCACCCCCACTGCCAGAGAGGCTCAGGCTATTGTCTAGTTAGCTGTAGAGCAAACACTTGCTTCCTAAGCCTGGGACAAGGGGAATCGTCCCCAGTCTTCTCTCCCATGGCCACAGAAGCAGTAAAATGGGGCCAGCAACACGGGGCTGGTGTAGGGGAACCTCCTCCTACAGGTCTGACAGCACCACAAGGGGGCTTGGCATTGGGAAATGCTTGCTGCAACGGAACAACATGCTCCACAGAGAGATGGGGGATCCATGAAAAGGGCTATGAGGCTGGGCTGGCACAGGCAGGTGCCTCACAAGAGGGGCTGCAGGGTGCCTGGGGGCTCCCAGGCATGCAGAGAGGTCAGAGGTGATGGCAGAGCTGGGAGCAGGCACTGTTAGAGTGAGTAGAGCAGGCTGGTTAGAAAAGCTCGGGTCAGCAGAGAGGTTGGGGTGGGGATTTCCCTATGCTCCAATCCTGGCTCTGCACAAGGCTGCCCCTGGCTACAGAAGAAGCCTACCAAAGGGCTGGAAGACCATAATCACAACAAAAACCCCAAGCACTGTGGGGACACCTCTGGCAGGTGTCAATGACTGCTCTGCCTGACCATGGGCACCCCGACAGCCCCAGCACCCACAGCCATGGGGCTGGCCAGGGCCCCAGGGGCACTGGTGCCACACCATGGTGGCACAGAGCTGCCAGTGGGACCCAGGCATGGACTGCACAGGAACGCTGGCCTCAGGCAGCAGGGAGATGCATCCCAGCAGTTCTCCCACTGCAAAAGAGCTTGCCCAAAGCCATGCCACACTGCCAGCAGGGCTGTGGGATGACCAGCAACCAGCAACTGGGACAAGTGTGCCATACATGCAGTGCCTTCAGGGAGTAACTGCACCACACCAGGGAAAAGGGGCCAGGACACCTTCCTCAGCCACCGAGATGAGTTAAACACCTGCAGTGGTTTCCCAGCCACCTCCAGTTTGCTGAACACTACAGCAGCAGCTGCCTTCACATATGCAGATGCAGCAGAGTGAGGTGACTTGCCACAAGACGCAGTTCCCCAGCCAGGGCAGGGAATGGGGAACACCAAGGTCCCCACTTCAGCACTGCTCACCTCAGGCAGCAGCCACACCACAATGTCCCTGACAGACCCCACCGGCGCAACAGGCAGCAGTGGAAATGCTCCCCAGGCATCAACCCTGCTCTCCTCTGGCAAGGCTGATGGACCAGACCCAGGCAGACAGAGAGACAGAGAGACATCCCCCCACAAACACAAACCAGAGGGGCTGCTCCCCAAAGCCTCAGTGAAGCCCAGGGTCTGGAGAACGTGTCTGCAGGGGGAATGCTGCACCACTGGGCATCCTGGCATCACAGCTGTGAGTGCCATGGAGGGCAAGACACACACAGTGGCAGTAGGAACCTGCACTGGGGCTCACCTTGTCCCGCTCCTTGCGGATGCTGGCGTCCAGGCTGGAGAGCTTCTCCTGCAGCTGCTGCACTGCCTCCTGCTCCTGCCGCAGCCGCGCCGCCTCCGACTCCCGCTCGCCCTGCAGCAGCGCCCGCTCCATCTCTGCCTGGACGGGCACAGCCACGTCAGGATGGCTGCCCCAGCTGGATCTGGCTCATGCCCGTGGAATTCAGCGCTGACTGGTCAGGGCAGTAAGCAGCAGGGGGCCCGGCAGCGTCCCTTGACTCCTCACCTCTCGTGATGTCTCCTGCAGCTGCTGCTCCAGCTCCTTGACACGGCCCTTCAGCTGGTCCAGGTGGACGAGGACGGTGGCACGCTCCTCCTCCAGCCGCCGTGCTTCCTTCGCCCGGGGGCCCGTCAGCTCCTCGTGCTGTGGAGAGGGATGGTTGGCATGGCATGGCATGACACACCACGGCACGGCACGCCACGGCACGGCTGGCCCCCTTACCTCGTGGTGGGTGCTCTCGGTGCTACTGCACTCCTCCTTCAGGTTCTCCTCGTCCGACCTCTCCAGGCTCTCCCTCTGCCGCAGCTCCTCAGCAGCACGGCCCAAAGCCATGGCACCACCCCTGGGCACCCTCCGGCCAGCATCCACATCGCCGGCCAGCAGCCGGGGCACATCGCCCGGCTCGGCGCTGTCCGTCTTGGTGTACTCAGCACAGAGGTTCAGGATGGTCTCCAGGCGCTGCCGCTCCTGGGGGAGAGAATGGTTAGCACAGCTCCTGTCAGCCAGAGCCCGTGGGACCCTGCACTGATGGTGGGATGGGATGGGATGGGATGGGATGGGATGGGATGGGATGGGATGGGGATGGGATGGGGATGGGATGGGGATGGGATGGGATGGGGATGGAAAGATCCCACCCTGGCCAGGAGGGCAGCACTCTGTTCCCAGGGCTGTCAGCCCCTGGGATGGCTGTCCCAGGAGGATCACTGTGCCCACTGCCCACCCTGTCCCCGCACGGTCCCGCTGTCCCCAGGGACACTCACCTGCAGCACCAGGAGGATGAGCAGCAGGACCAGCAGCCTGAGGAGGGGCTGCCATGGGACACCCATGGCTGGACCCGAGGCGTGTCCCCTCTCACTCCCCGAGAGGCTGGGGACAGCCCGGCTCCTCCTGCATGTCCCCAAGGGTGGGCAGCCCCTGCTCCCAGGGGTGACCCCCCACCTTCCTCCCCTCACCCCTCCTCACTGCCCCTGCCCAGCGCTATCCTACTCCTGTCTCCCTCCAGGAGCCTTTCCTTGGTCCCACTCAGGTGGCCAAGTGTCCCCTCGGCTCTGGCTGTCCCCGAGCCGACAGGCTCTGTGTCTCTGTGAGCCTGAATGTCACAGCTCCTGCATCTGGAATAGGGAAGCTCCACCCTCCTCTCCCCCTCCCCACGCAGAGGGTTGGATGGAGGAGCAGCTGGGGGGGTTCCCCCAGCCTGGCACTGCCCAACCTGCCCACTGCTGTGCCCCCAACACCCCCTTACCTGCTCCCAGCTGGGCCCAGGGGGATGCACAGCAGGGACACGGACCCCCCTTGCCTGCTCCTTGGATGCTGCTGGGCTGGAAAACTGCTGGCTAAAGGCTGATGGAAGTGAGGGTACAGCCAGGATGGGGTGCAAGGGCACCCCAAGGGTCTCACTGCACCCTGGGCAGCTCCATGCCTGGGACTAGAAGAAGGTGTAGAGCTCAAAGGAGATGTTCTGAGTTGGGCTTGTGCACATATGTGTACAAATACACCCCCTGACACACGTGTGCCTGCCTGGACACTTCTGTGCATGTGGTATGAGGGTGTGATGGTCCTTCAAGTCCTTCCCCAGCGTGGCAGGAGGCTCTGCTGGTGCCAGTGTGACAGCCAGTGCTGCCCATCCCTGTCCCCATCCCTGTCCCCACACTGCCTGCTCACCTCCTGCCTCTCCTCCCTGAACACACCCAAACCCCTTCCCAAAACTCCCCCCTCACCCAGAGAGGCCCAGGGTGGGCACTGGGAGCCTGGCAGCTGCCCACACCTCTGCAAAATAACCTTAATTCTGATCCAGCTAAGGCTTTTGGTCTCGGCTGGGCTCGTGATTTTGGTGGTTTGGGGCACACCGGGTGCTGCACCCTCAGTGCCAAACCAGAGCAGGGCAGGGGTGCTGGGGGATCCCAGGAACAGGAGCAGCCTGGGATGGGCACACACTTCCCTGAGCACAAAACACCCAGTGCAGCTTCCCTGCATCCCTCCCAGCCGTGCCCAAGGATGGGGCTGCCCTTGGGGTCTGGTATGGATCCCCAACCCTCACCTGGGCTCTTCTCCTTATAAAAAATATATATAGAAATATATATATGCAAATATATAAATATATGTGTTGCATATATGTAGAAAACCCCACATATATATTCAATTCTCCCTTCTAGAAAGCCCTAGCCCCTTCAGCAAGGGGAATTTTGGCTCAAAGATCACCATTTTAATGATTCTAGTGACAAAGCAGAGAGGGCAGGAGAGGTGAAGGAAGGAGAAGGAAACCCAGGAGTGCAGGGAATAATCTCTTGGGATTCAAGATCCAGTCTTGCCCCCCTGGATCACCCAAAATCCTTCTCACCGAGACAACTCGGGAGTGGATTATGGTGAGAGAAGGGACTGAAAATGCTCGTTCAACCCCAGTGCTGAAGGGTGGAGGGCTGGGGGGGCTTCCCTGGACTTTGTACTGGGGTGGGAGGGGGGTGAACCACCTCTGTTGCTAATTTATTAATCCATCATCATTAACTGCTCCTTCCATTGCTCCTCTCCTCACCGTGGGATAAACGCAGTGAATGAACTGCTGCTGTTGCTCTGCCATTCAAAGACCTCGGCAAGAATCAAAGTTATGCAAATCAAATAACCCTAAAAAATGCAGATAAAAGAACCGGGCCCTTAACATTTGAAAGGCCTCGTTGGCCATAATTAAGAGCGGCCAAGGCTGCTCTGGCCAGCAAAGGCTGAGCCCGCGGTTATGTTGACACAAAAGGCTCGGCCAGGCTCATTAACATCTAATGATTCCGCTAAAATGTAAACACCCAAACGCTAATCCCTTAATTTTCCAAAGCATCTAAACACGTGGGAGGGTGCGTAAAACCAAATTAAACAATAAACCTGTGCCCCAGTTGGCATGGCCCCAAGGGCTGGGAGTGATGGGGGACAGGGTCTGCTTTGGGGGGATTGGTGGCCTCGAGATGCCCCATGTGTCCCCACAAGGCCAGTTCATTTGGTGCCATCTGGTGGCAAATGGGCTGGAGGGTTTGCTCCCAGTTTTGGAGGTGACCAGTCTGGTCCCAGTGGTGGGAAAGGTCAGGGGATGATGGCAAAGTGTCGCTGTGGGGTGTGTGTCCCTCTCCCCTTCCCCAGGAAGAGCTGATGGAGAGCCCTGGGGATCCTTCAGGTGATGTCCAACCACCCACACCTTCCTGAGCTGCTCCTGCCCTTCCTCCAGCAAGGATGAGCTGGGACACACGATGGTGGCTTGACCTCCTTCCTGGTGCAGGGAGACCTGCCCAGCCCTGCCAGTTTTGGGGTCATTGTTCCCTTTGGTTCCAGCAAGTGGAAAATGAATAAAGACAAACTCACTTGATTATAAATCCAGGACCCTCCCGCCCCCTCTGGGGTCCCCAACTGGACCCACAGTGGTCCTATATGGGGTGGCCGTACCCACCCTTGTGACAGTGATGGGGATGGTGGTGACTGGCTTGGAGGGAACAGGATGGGAGGACTTGCCTGGGGCACATGGCTTTGGTGTGGCAGCAGGGCCATGCAGGGCCGTGGGTGGCAGGGAAGAGAGACTGTCTCCCTGCCAAATGCCCAGGGAATCTCCCCGGAGGCTGCCCTTCAGCCAGGGGCGCTCCCCTTCATCCTCCTCCAGCGCTGGGAGCGCGGCCGTAATTAGGGATGACTCAGCCGTTTCCAAAGCAAAGGAAGTCACTGACAGGAATCTTTTTGCCAGTGACAAATGCTCATTTACCAAGGGCTGGAAATTACTAACTGTGTTGCCTCCATCCCCATCTTACAGCGAAGTGGGGTGTCCCCACCCCGCAGCGACAACCTCTTCCCTGGTTTTGGGCTCTGTGGGAGGAAAGGGTCTGTGAAGGGGGATTTGGAGGAAGAGGAGACCACAGGGAGTGGATGTTGGCTCAGGGAAGACGAGGCTCAATGCACTGGCAGCATGAGACATCCTGGAAAAGGAAAGTGATATTTTTCAGAGTTTTCTTTCGAAAGGAGAAGACTAAACCCACAGAGCATCCCCAGGAGGTGTGTGCCTGAGTGGTTGTGTGTGACAGCATCACAGGGGACAGCACAAGGGACAGAAGCTGCCAAGCTGCCACTCCATATCCGGGGCTTGTCCTCGTGTGCAACAGCAAACTGGTTTTGGACTGGTTTTTGATACCCCTGCGGAGCCAGCAGGGATTACAGGGGGGATGTGTTGCCTCAGTGGTGTTTGCTTCACCTTCCACGAGGCTTAGGCAAGGCTGCTGACTCCCACTGGTGTTTCCTCATTTTGGGAATCTCTCTGGCTCTGCTTTGCTTTCAGGGAAGGGAAATGGCACAAGGGATGTGCCATCAGCTCCCTGCCCTCCCCCGGGTACCGAGGGCGGCTCAGGGTGTCACTGCTGCCAGGCCTTATCATAGCAGGGCTCATCCCAGCTCCATGCATCACCATCCCAGCATTCCCAGTCTGGGCACTGGCCCTCGTGGCTAATTTGCTTGGCTGCCCCTACTTGGCTAATTTGCCAAAGTTTAACAATGCCAAGTGCCAGCAGAGATCCATGCAGGGAGAGCACCAAGGGGCAGGATCCCACTGTCCCTGCTCCAGGTGCCCAGTGCAGCACCTACACGGTGCAGATATTCATGTCCAAGGGGGTGGCAGAGGGTCCCTGACCCTCCTGGTCCCCAGAGGGCTGACCCTGTCTCAGGGGCACTGCCTTGGTCCTGAAAAGCAAAATTCCTGGTCCAAAGCAAAGCTTCTCGTGGCATTCAACCTCTGCCTAACTAGGAGATGAGGCTGAGATCCCAGCTTTGGGTTTCAGATTTAGGCGAGGGTTTCCAGAATGAGAAATCCCAAAGTTACATGAAGGGAGGGGCTCAAGATCTTCCAAAGTCATCTGCTGAGCATCCTCAGGGTGTCTCCTGGCACAAGTCTCATCCTGGGCGTTGGGTTTGGCAAGGTGGCTCTCTCTTACTGGGGACAGTGGGATCTGTCCCCTCCCCAGAACTGTAGAATCCTCTGATCCCTGCTGGGTCCTGGTTTTCTGTGATGCATTTGTGGGTGGCTGATGTGCCATCCCCAAGCCTTCCAAGGGGGGAATAAACCCCCATAAACTGATCGTGGACTGTCACCTTTCCCCAGTGCAGAGGGGGGTCCTCACCTCACCTCCTTGGTGAGAAGAGGTGGTACCTGCAGCTGGAGGATCATTTCTACCTCTGAAAGGTGTCTCTGGGGACAGCAGAGCCACAGCCACCTTTGTCCCCATCCCACAGGCCTCCACACTGCTGTTTCCCTGGGCCCAGACTCTGCTTTCCTGGCCAGTGTCTGTCATGGCACTCAGATCCACCTGCTTGGCGACCTTCCTGCTCTTCTTTTCTCCTTTTCTTTTCTTTTCTTTTCTTTTCTTTTCTTTTCTTTTCTTTTCTTTTCTTTTCTTTTCTTTTCTTTCCTTTCCTTTCCTTTCCTTTCCTTTCCTTTCCTTTCCTTTCCTTTCCTTTCCTTTCCTTTCCTTTCCT
>JAWWEE010000062.1:6914022-6928662 GCA_035221455.1 Xenops minutus | reverse complement strand
GCCCTGGCGAGAGCCATCCCTGCCCTGCCCGGCAATCCCTGCCCTGGCGAGAGCCATCCCTGCCCTGTCTGGCAATCGCTGCCCGGGCGAGAGCCATCCCTGCCCTGTCTGGCAATCACTGCCCTGGCGAGAGCCATCCCTGCCCTGTCTGGCAATCACTGCCCTGGCGAGAGCCATCCCTGCCGTGCCCGGCAATCACTGCCCCGGCGAGAGCCATCCCTGCCCTGCCCCTTTGCCCCTTCCCCGCGCCCCGGCACCAGCAGGAGCCACGCATCGCCCCGACAAAGCGGGGAACCCCAAAACCGCACCCCAAGCGCGGGTCCGGCAGCCCGCACGGCTCGGGTGGGCACACCGGTGCTGTCCCTGCCCCGCCACCCGCGGGCAGGAGCACGGGGGGCTCTGCTCGGCTCGCCTGACCCCTTGCCCGCACCCCAAAGCCCACCCGGCCCTCGCCACCCACCGTGGGGCCGGCGGGACCCGCCAGCACCGCCACGTCGGGGCCGTCGCGCCCCTTCTGCGGCGGCCACGTGGCTCCCATTGTCCCCGCGGGGACAGCGCCCACGCGGGTGGGTCCCCCCCTTCCGCGGGCAGCCGCGGGCACCGGGGGGGCCGCGGAGACACCGCCCTCGGGGGGCACCGGGGGTTTTGTCCCATGCGGAGGGACGGGGCGGACCGCCACCCTCCCCGCCCGGCGCGGACACGCGTGGCCCCGCAGCCCCGCACTCACCGCACCGCACCGCACCGCCGCCCGGGCAGCGCCGCACCGCCCCCGGGGAGGGGCGGGGGGCCGGGCCTCGCCCGCCCCGCCTGGGAGTCATCGCCAGGAAGCGGGATGCGGGACGTGCGGGGCGGGGGGGTGCAGTGGGAAGGGGATCGTGGCTCTGCCCGTGCGGGGCCGGCGCGGTCCGAGCCCTCCAGCCGCGCAGGCAGAGCGGGGTGTCCCCGCAGCCACCCCTCGGGAGGATACCGATGATGTTTTCCTCCATCATCGCCTTTCCCAAGCCCGGATTAGCATCTCCGCTGCTCTCCAAAGCTCTCCCAGCTCTCTCCCTCCCCCAGCTCACTTGTTGCACTCGGCAAAGCCGATTCTCAAACTTTTCTCAAGCCTTCCAGCACCTAGCAGGTCCCCAGCCCATTGTACAGAGGCAGGAGCATCCCAGCTGGGATATGGAATTACAGGATGGTTCTGCCAACACCCTGATAACCTGATGGCACAGCTCCACTGGTGAAGGCTCTGGTGAACCCCAGCCTGCTCCTACCTTGGGTGAGGCGCGTGGGTCGCCGGACTGTCACGCCATCGATGGCACAGGCATTGCCACAGGGGTGCAGGGTGAGTGTCCCCCGCACATTCTCGATGTAGCAGTGCTGGGGCAATAGCCCAGGGCCTTGCAGGACGATGTCTGTTGTGGCTGTGCCGATGGTGGTCCTTCCTGATGGCAGAGAGGGTGGCTCAGTGTCCCTTCCCTGCCAGCAGCATGCCCACAGGGCCCCCCTGGCAGCCAGCACTCACCTTCCTCCAGGGGCAGGAGTGTGATGGCAGTGCTGAGCCGGCCGCTGCCCAGGCTTACCAAATGTGGCTTCTCTGTCTGCACCTTCAGCCCCTTGCCCGTGTCGATCAGGTCCAGAGGGCTGTTCTGCAGGAGAAGGAGGGATGCTCACAGCTGGATGCACTGCCCACCTGGCTGGGCTGCTCCAGAATGGCCACATGCACAGGCAGGGCCAAAGCCCAGGTACAACCACATGCCAGCAGAACCATTCAGCAGCAAGACACAGGAGAGGAGGGCTGTCCCCTGCCTGTGCTGTCCACCCCGGCGAGCAGAGGTGAGCTGCCCTGTGAGCAGGAGATCCCTGGGGCTTGGGCTGCATCTAAGAGGATCCAAGCTGCCAGCCACTTAGCTCAATGGGCTTTGCTGGCGATCCCATAATAGGATTGGGGCGAGGAGAGGCTGGAGGGCAGTGCCAGTACCCACGGTAGGGCTGGCTGTGGAGGAGAAGGGCTCCCAGCCAGATCCCCCTGTTCCCACAGGGCAAAGGTCCAGTGGTCCTGCGGGCTCACCTGCATGGCATTTTGGACTCTGTGTGTTGGGCTGGTGGGGGTCCTGCTGGATGGCTCCATGATGCCGGCTTGGAGACGCCGGATGCTTCCGGACACGGGCTGCTGCCCAAAGGAACAGAGAACAGCAGCACACGTGACCACACTGGGCATGGCCTTTATGTATTCCTCCTGCACATCACATAAACCCTACCCATCCCAAACTGGCTTTTGCCACCAACAGGATTCCCATCCTGAGCTTCCATCTCCAGCATGTCAGCAGCTGTCTGAAGCATCCCTTCCTGCCAAGGCACACATCCCCATCTGCCCAGGGAAACTCACATACATGCCAGGCATCAGGATGGGATGTGGGCCCAGAAGGAGACAGCACATGGGCTCAGTTTTGGGGAGGTGGTGCAGGAAACACACCTCTTAAACACCAAGAGCAATGGGCAACCAGCAGATAAAGACACACGAGCACAGGATCTGTGGATCTGGCTGTCCCCATCAACACCTTCCTGCCATGTGTGGCACACCCTGATACCCCCATGTGTGTCTCCAGTGCCCATCCCCAGCACCCAGGCACACTTCTCTGCTCTCATGAAGCCCGACGGCAGCAGCAGCTGGGGCTTCACAAGCCCAGCTGACTGTGCCATGTGCCTGCCGAGGTGGCCCACAGGCCCAGGGCTGCTGCCCATGGAGCAGCCACACTGCCACCACTCATTCTCTGCGTGGGTGGGAGGCAGCCCGGGGAGGAACGACTTCCGTCACCCGGCGCTCACGCCATGCCGGGATGCTCCGGGGTTACTAAATTTACCGTCTGCTGTTCCCCATATCCCGCCCTTCCGCCCGGGACCAGCCGAATGTGCTTAACCCTTCCCATGCAGCCCAACCGGGGAGTATTCCATTCCCGTTAGGGACCTCCATCCCAGGGCCACCGGCAGAAGCTCCGGGATCAGCTCCCTCCAGCACTGCCCGATGTCCCACCAGCATTGCCCGATGTCCCACCAGCCCCCCGAGGGACCCCCACAGCACCGGGCTCAGCTGCGGGGGCGAGTGAGCGGCTATTACACACTGCGGAAAAAATGAAATGCTGGAAAACACCAGGCGTGGGATCCAGGGCTGGGATGGAGACGGGCTGCTCCGGCGACACCAGAGTTGGCTGCCCCACAGCAAAGTCTCTTTGGGGACCACAGCCACCCCACGCAGAATGGGGACAGCTCAGCTGGGGCAGGGCTGAGCTCAGCTGGGGCAGTACCCCCAGAGCAGCTCAGCAGTGCCCACCAGCTGCCAAAGCAGGAGCCCTGCTTTCCCTTACCTGCCACTTGGTCCTGGTGCTGAGCGGGACCCTCCGCGGCAGGGTGCCCATGTTTCCCAGGCACTGGGGTGCTGCACTTCCCAGCATCTGGAGACCCTGCAGCCCAGCTGAGCCCCTGCCCCTCGCTTGCACCCAGACCCGTCACAATGTCTGGGAAGGAGGAAAAGCCAGGAGGGGCCAGGCTGCTGCATAGGAAGGGAGCGGGGCCAGGGTGGGATCCTGCTCCGGTGTTAACCCCTTCCCAGCACAGCTGTACTGGTGAGTCCAGGTGAGAACCATGGGAGACCCCTATCCCCTCCACCTGGGCAATCGTCCCCAGTTCTCATCACCTCCCGCTGCCCAAACCCTCCACCCGACACCCCCCATTCCACAGGCAGCCCTGCCCACGCCGGAGCCGGAGGGTGACCCTCGTACCCCACCGCTGCCTGATGCTCCCTGTCCCTCAGCACTGCCCTCCATCAGAGCCCCTCACCTGGCTCCTCACCGCACAGGGGATACCTGCCGTGTGCCCGTCCCGTCCCGCCGGGGATGCAGTGGGGATGCAGTGGGGATGCAGTGGGGATGCAACCCCTCTCCAGCCAGCCCTGCCGGAGGAATGCGGGGCGGGAGCGTGGCCACCCCAGCCGGCGCCCCACTGCTGGGATGGACAAGGCAGCCTTTCTTCTCCCGCCGCCGCCTGCAGAACGCGCCGCTTGTTCCCTCCGTGGGAAGCGGCGAAGGCAGCAAATGCCAAGGGGTCGGGCTCGGTTACCGCCAAACAGCCCACGGTCCCCGTGCACCCCGCGCTGGGCTGCCCACTCAGCCTCAGCCTCCTGCAGGACAAAAGCCCCTTTCTTCTCCTGGCGCAGCCAAAAGCCTCACCTGGGAGGACGCCCAGCCCTGCTGATGCGGGGGCCCTCCCAGCACCGGGAGGGCTGCACACAAACACGCTGCCCCACCGCGCCCCCCTGCACCCCACTGCCTGTCCGCCCCGAGCCCACACAGGTAGGGATGCTCAGGGGTCCGCTCCTGCCTCCCCAGACCCAACTGGGCACAGCACGCTCTGCCTCATCCCCACCAGCATGGCCAAGGTGGCAGCAGCTGGCAGGCAGACCCCAGTGATGGAGCACAGCCTGGCAGACCCTGCCGTGCGGTGTCAGCCATGCCTGGGGGGCAGCAGGGAAGAGGCAGGCACTTGGCACCCCTTTGCCATGGCTTCTCCTGCCCACTCGTGGCCGGGTGAGTCACGGGAGGAAGCTGGAGTGGCCGAGCACGGGTGCATGCAGCAGAGCATCGCAGGAGCATTGCAGGAGCATCACAGCCCTCCGGCCAACTTGGCTGGCTGCTCGCTCCCCATCTGCTAACACACTTAGGGCGCGCTCACCCCTTCCCACACCCTCTGCCCTGGTAAACAACCAGCCCTTCCGGAGGCAGCTGGGAATGGGGAGCCCGTGTCCAACACAAAGCCGTCGGGGAGCCAGGAGCCTGCTCCTGGCCGCTGCCTCCAGGCCTGGGGCTGACCCACAGCGAGCAGGGGAGACCCAGCCGGCCCCATCCCACCACCCAGGCGAAGGTCGGTGGGGCTGCATTGCGGTTGCTGGGACAACACCACGATCCTGGCAATAACACCGACGTAAATCAGCCGCCAGACGGCTCCGGCGGGAGCCGAGGAATCCCGGCCGCGCCCGCTGATTTCATCGCTCCTGGGAAGTGCTCCCGCACCGCTGCAGCACAGCTGTGCTCCTGCAGAAGCCTTGCCAGCATCATACCTTGGGCTCTCCACAGGATGGGGGATGCCCACCACCTGCCCAGGTAGGGGCAGATGGGCAGCCCTGCTTTCCTGCACCCAACACTCCCCAAAATGAGCCAGCTCTAAAGGCTGGTGACACTGTATGCAGTCCCAGCCACTGCTGAAGCTCAAGCACCGACCCCAGCATCAGCACGTGCCTCCAGACATGCCAGCACAGACAGGGAAACCTCCACCACGAGCTCCAGACCCCTCACAAGGCTGGAAAGCTGCTCCTCAAAATGTTCCCATGTCAAACAATGACTTATCAACTGCAGGTCACAGGCTCGGCTCAGTGAGGAGCATCTGCAGCTCCTGCTAATGACATCTCACAGACCATAGCACAGGATGGATTTGGTGGGTCTTGAATCCAGCCCCTGGCGTGAACCCATCACCCAGCCCTGTGTTTGCTGCGAGAGGGGTGGGGTGACCCTCACCTTTCCAAAACAGGCATCGCTCTCCTCTTTCTGTTATCTGACAGCAAGGACACCGTGCTGTGCAATCCTGTGTCTCCATCCCCCTGCCCTACTGTCCCCACCCCTACCAACACACAGCATCACACAGCAAACCCAAACATAGGAGTTACCAAAAAAGCACTCAGCAGTGCTGTCCTGCAGCTGCCTCGTGTCTCAGGTGCCTGTGGTGCCCTGCCAGGGGACCTGCCACCCTGCAGCTCCTCCCTGGTGCCCAGGGAAGGCTGGCAGCTTGGAGGGCAGCTGTAGGAATGGGAGAGAGGGCGGCACTCCGCCATAGCAGCTGGACCTTCTGGGGCTGCCAAATTCCTCTGGCTTTCTGGCAGCGGCTGAAGGGGCTGTGGCAGGAACGTGGCAGGAAGCTGGAGTAAACAAGGTCCAGCCATGGAGCAGGGTCCGGCCAGGCCAGCGCCGTTCCCAGGCTCCCCAAGAGGCGTCAGGGACAACAGAGGTGGCCTCAGGCCAAGCACCGTCTCCCCCTGCAACTGCCCTCCAGCTGCAGGAGGATTTGGGGATGGGAGAGGCTTGTCCAGCCTCCCACGCAAACTGGGCTGCTGCTCTCAGGGCTCCCAGACCACCAAACCCACCACTGATGTGGACCACCAGATCCAGACCCAGCTCCCAGCCCACCCACACACCCCCAAAGCATTGTGCACTGACCAGTTTTATGAGTGACGGGGTCTTTCCTACTTTACCGCCTGTAGCTCCTTTCTTGCACCCCTCATGGGGTGCCCTGGGGGGGCAGGGACCCCCAACATGTCCCACAGCTGGCCCTGACAGGGGCCAAGGCAGCCAAACCCCTTTCCCTCACCACCAACACATCCCAAAGCTGCCCCCAAAGCACTGGGAAGGTCCCTGCAGGGCAGGACACACTGAAACCAGCCTTATGGGCTCCCCAGGGCTGGAGCCGCCTGGGGGACAAGTAGGGAGGGTTCCACCCCATCCCGGCAGCCGCTCACCTTCCCTTCCCTGGATCGGCAGCCCCTGCCGGGCTCTGCCGCCGCCGCTCCGCAGTCCAACACAGCCTGCTACAGCCCCGTCCCCGCCCCGCCCGCTGACCGGCCCCGTCCCGCCCCCGCGGGGCCGCGGCTGACCGGCCCCAGCTCCGGAAGGACCTCGCGACCCCCAGCCAGCTCCTTTGACAGTACTTTATTTGATTAAAGACTCAGTATTCTCTGTGTACACTGGAATGTGCTCTATTCCCTAGGCCAGGATCATACGGGGTTACAAAAAGGGGGGATCTCAGCTCGGTTTAAATATCACCCTCCAACGAATGTAAGAAAAAAAAAGCTCCTTGGATGCTTGAACTAACCTCGACTCCATTTTAAAAATCATACAGACAAGCAGCTCTGGAACAGAACCAGGTTACTGGGATTCATTGCCTATTTTGCTAGGGAAGAGGGTTTGCCCTCCCAGGACAGGATCAGGGTTGATTTCCTCTCAGGTGCTGCCAGCAGAGGAGAGACCACGAACTTCTTTGGCAGAGGACCCCCGGGGCCCACGACAGGCTGGCTGTCTCTCACAGAGCACAGTACATGCGCTTTCAGGGTCTTTGCCTTCCACCTGCACACTTGGGCCCTCCAGCCAGAGTAGAGGTGTGCCTGGGGGCAGGTGACACTCCCCAGCCACACAGGTGAGATGAGTTGTGAGGGGAGCACAGATCTGTGAGATGAGGCAAGTAACGCTGGTGAGGCAGTGGGGGAAGGAACGGCTCAGATCAGCCCCCATGTTCCCTGGAAACCAGCGTTTCCTTCTCCCCAACTTGCCAGCACTGAACAAACACTGGTGTGGGACAGGTTGCGACAAGCAGGCAGAGTCACCCAGGCAGGCAAAATGTTCTGCCTTCCCAGACACCAAAAGGGCCTTGCAAAGGACACACAGCTGGTTCTAACCTATCTAAACCTCCTCCAAAGCCTGGCCCAAGAGCAGCGGTGGCAGACAGCGAGGACACAGTCCCCTCCTGACGCTCTCCCCCCTGCAGTAGGAGCCAGAGCACCTGGAGCTGAGCCATGACAGCGCAGCAGGGCTGGAGAAACGGCAGTAACCGTGTGGGGTAAAAGGCCCAAAGCCCCATGTCCCTCTTACCCACGCTGTGCCCCTGCCACGGTCCCCCCACCTCTGAGGCAAGGGCAGCTTGCTCAGCTTCCACCAGATGGAAGGGTTCGGAGCTACAGGTGGCCCCAAGCGCGTTCTCTCAGTGCCTGCTTTCCTCAATGGAAACGAGAGCTGGAGGACGAGGAGAAATCAAAATGTAAGCACCAACAACAGAATAGCGCGTGACGCTTCAGGAGGGTAGAGAACGATGTCTGGTCGGCTCTGGGGCTGAGCTCCGGGCGTTGCCAGGGGAGGAGGGGACATGTCAAAGTCAGGCTCTCTGCGGAGATCTTGCTTTTCTGCCGGCCGGTAAAAATCTGCCAAAGAAATTTGTGGCCTTTCCCCCCATGAGCACGTCAATTCTCTGCCAAAAATGTCTGTGACCCAGGAATGCTGCAGATGGCAGACAGAGCCACGTGTCCTAGCAGAGGGGGCTGCGGCGTTCCCAACATTCAGAATAAACGTCGGCCTCTTTTTTTTTTTTTAATTTAAAAAATTTCCTCCTTTGCGCATCCCCACGTCTGGCATTACAGGATTTCGTACTTGCCGACCAGGAAGGTGGTTTCAGTGGAAAACCTTACAGGGCTGTTCCCGTCTACCTGGGTCACTTTGGTAACCTGTGGAGACAAAAGGCAGTGTTAGCTCAGCATCAAATGCTGCTCCCCACCACAGTGATGCCATGCTTCTCAATGCCAGGATGGTCATGAGGGTAGAACTGACCCAGTGCCTTCCAGCCACAACTCAGCCCTGAAATACAGAATTTTGCTCCCATGAAACCTGAAAGAGGGGAGTGATTTTCTGTGGTAACTGTGTCTCCGCTGAGGAGTGAAGTGGTAGCTGCTGGCTACACTTCAGTGGGGGCAGACAGTCATATGCCGAGCAGTGTTTTGGCTCCAAGGCTGATGGACTCTCTAACAAAGTCTGAGAGAAATTAATGATTACTCAGAGGCACAAAGGCACAGCTGAAACCGCAAGAAAGCTCTGGGAGGTGCTGTCTGCTGGCACTCTCAAATCCAGCTATCTCAGAAGCAAGTTAATGTCGACCCCTCAGCCATGGCCAGTGGGACAGCAAGGCTCTGCCACAGCACAGCTAGTGTCAGACAGACAGGGACTGAGGCAAGAGTGACATCACACCTGGGGAGCATCAGCAGTGACCATACCTGTATGTTGCAATAGTTTTTTTTGGAGACAAAGGAGACTTGCACTGGGAAGAAGTCGTTTGGCTGCCCTGCTATGCTGAACTCCAGGCTGCCGCTCTTGTTTTTGGCATCTATCACGGGCAGGCACCACTCGAGGAGGTTTCTCCGGCTGTCGTGGCGATACTCGCCATCAATCTCCCCAATCACTGGGGCGCCAACACCAGACCTAGAGCAGGCAACAATAAGTGAAAATCACTTCCCTGCACAGAGCTAAGAAAATGCTTGTAGCACCTGTGGGCTTGAGCAGACCAACAAATCAGGGAGAAGGAGGTGGACTCTTTAGTGCTGCCCAGAGAAGGAACATTACTTACGGCAAGGGGATGGTGATGACCACATCATTCAGCTCTAGGCTCTCCTCCTGCAACTCGTATTCAATGTTGACATCACAACTGTTCCCGCTCTCTGAGGGCCAGCAGTTAACTGAGGGCATAGAGACAGTGTGTGAACCACACAGGCCTTCCCTGTGGAACAGCCTTTCACTCTGAAATGCCCAGCAAAGTCATCCCCAAGAAATTCTGACTTTAAGAAAAGCTCTGTTTTCTTTGAGAGCATTGCAGAAACTGCACACTGCTGGGGGCAGGCACTATATAATGGATACACACAGGATCTCCAGTGTCTCACACTGTGCCATACTCAAGGCAGCCCAGCAGCCAAAGGGCAAATACAGACTGACAGCCCATGGACCAACAACAGCCTCTTCCACCTGAGCCCCCCAGACTTGCACTCACTTGTCAATGGAATGAAAGACTCTTCCGTGGTCTGCAACCTCCACTTCAGCACGCCCACGTCACTGTTAATAGGGAATGACTTCTCTGGGTTCTTCAAACCGATCTGTGACTCTGTAGTGAAGAGCTTCTTGTCCACATTTGGGTGAGTCTGAAAGAGGAACACATGCCCAGGATGTAGGTCTAAACCCGAGGACAGAACCATAGGTAATGCAAATTCTACCAGAACAGACCTATGAAGAGTGTTCTTCTTGACAAAACACACATCAAGTTTGCTCCTGGCTCAGAAGCCATCTGGACCACACCTGCTTATCAACTTGGGATTCCTTCCAGGAAACACTGGTCTGACAAGAAGGATCCACACCAGTCATTCCTATGTGCCACTGCACCAGAGAGCCTAGCAATGCATGTCCTGGGCTGATAACTACAGAACAACTTTAACTCCTCAAAGACCATCCTGAAGGTCCAGAGCACACATTTCTCTTGAAGGAAAAGCAACCTAACCATCCTGAAACCACAACCTCATGACCTCCCTCAGTAACTTTAACACTCTTATGTATCAGCAGCCAAACTCTATTTAAACACTTTCTTCACAAACATAAGAATAAGCAGCTTTTTAGAAGCAGACGATTTCTGCAAGTCACTGTTAAGCTACACTAGAAAGAAAGACAGGAATCAGCACACGGTTTGGCCTCATCTTCCACCCAAGCTGTGCCCATGAGAGCACTGTTAGAGACGTGCTTGTGGAATGTGCTGGAAGTGGATCTGCAGTCAGTGATGTAGGGACAGGCCCCTGGTGAGGAGTGAGCCAGTGTGTCAAAGCAGCACCACCTCCAGGGATCAATAAGGTCACATAGAAAGAGAAGAAAAGGGAAGGACCAATCTCCCAAGAACCTTCTGGGCTGCTACTGCTGACCGTGATCAAGTGCTTCAGCAGTTGCCCCAGGTACACCTAAGGACAAAACAGCTCTGGAGAGAATAAATTCATTTCCCTTTGGCACAGGAAGTTTGTTCACCCACTCCACAGCTGCAGCTGACATCACACCAACAGGCACCAAGCAACACATGAGGCTGCAGCAAAGTCCAAGTGAGGTCACCCAGCATGCCAATGCGCACTGCTGGGCGGATAAGGCTCTGAGGGCACAATGGCGAGCACCAAGAGTGCGTTTCTCCTGTGAACTTCAATCCTTTCAGCATGACTGGCCCTGCACTGAGCACTCCCACTTCCAATGCATTTGCTGAAAAAGCTTGGATGAGAACACAGGACAGTAGCATGCTCAAGTATTTCCAATATTTTTTCCCCTGGAAAGCAGCAAAAGCACATTCAACACCATGGGACTCCAAACAGGCTTTACCTGTAGCTGCACTCCCCTCTTGTCTTCATTTTCTACATGCAGGCGAATCCGTGCAAACTTTTCATCAGAGATGTGCAGCATGATCATGCCATGCAGCTCCATGTTCTGCAACCCTCCATCACGGCCACAAGTCAAGGAGATTTTCTCCTCTATCTTCATGTGCACACTAGACAGACAGAGAAAAATCTCAAGTCTTAGGCTTGGCATCTCCCAGGCAGCAGAGAGATCAGTGCAGTAATGTAGCATCTTGACATGGCGGTCACTCAAATCCCATCTGCCAGGCCACAGCACTAAGGGCACTAAAAGGCTCTGAATTGTAAAATGCAGCATGAACACCTCTATCCTGAGTGGCAATGAGGCAGGAAAACAGGGAAAATAGCAGCTATTTGAATGCTAAAGGCACAGGAAAATTCCCAACCTCATCTCAACAATGCATGCACATCCCATTTTAGTTAAGAAGATGCCTAACCAAATTAGTTATTTGCTTTTTTGCTGCTGTGCTTTGCCAGATTTTGCCCACTAACTGTTATAGTTACCAGGTAAAGGAGCACAGGAAAAAGCCTAAAAGGAACAGGGAAGCCACACACAGGAAGAGCTGCAAGGAGACCATTTCCAAAGCAAGGGCAGCACTCACCTCTCCACGTTAACAGGAGGAGAGAGAACTTTGGCTGCTTCTGCAGAGCGCTTGCCTACAGAAGTCATGATATTTTCTCCTTCTGACTTCAGCTTGTCCACAAAGTTGTCCACCTCCTTCCCTTTAGCACCGAGTTTCAAGGCTTTACTGGGACCTGAAGGTCTAAACACAGACCAAGTCAGCTCATTGCAACATGTTCCTCCTTCCTGGTTAGCTTCAAGTACTGTAAATTGCCCATCCCAACATTACACCGTTCACCTTGACAGCCTTTTTGGGGAAGAACATGCATGGAACTATCATCTTACATGAAGGGTGCTAAGTCATCATTTAAATCTGGATGTATTAGCAGGAACTGGGACCTCTCTTTCTCATACAAAATGAGAAGCTCATTGCTCATCCAAGGTTCCATAGAGACTACAAGGTGCTGCTGTGGTACATGGCACAAACGCTTCTCGAGTTGCACAGATGAGGAACCCACGTTAGAACCTCTGGGCACATAGTTTGAGCCACCTGCTGTCCCCCTACCTGGCCGGCGCTGGTGCCACTTTGGGCTTCTCAGTCTCAATGATGGTCTCTGTGATCATTGCTGCCGTCGTGCCCCCAGACACGGCCGAGCTGCCGAAGCCCCCGAACCCAGGCGCCTTCTTGCCATGTCTCTCTGCATCCCTCCTGGCCTGCTGCAGCTCCTTTGCTTTACGGCGCATCTCGGCTTTCGCTTCACGTTCCTGTGTCTGAAGGAAGAGACAAGAGGCTGATGGAGCTTTGCGACCTCAGCCTCGCCCTGCAGAGCAACAAAGTGCAGTTCCCCACAAACCCCTTGTGAAAAAAAGGAGACAAGATACAGGTTTAGATAAAATACAGGATGCAAGTTTACAGAAAAGCTAAATAATTGGCCCCAGCAAAGTGGAGGAACATCTCTGTGTAGCAAAGATGGCATTTCCCAGACTTGGCAGCTTGTGCTAGGCTCACAGGTGTCCCCGCTCACCTCTCGGACTGCCCGGAACACCTTTTCCTCATGTGAATCCATCTCAGTGAAGGTCCGAATCTGAGCCAGATTTACGTTCTCACGGTAGCCCAGGGCAACGATTTCATCAAAGGCAAAGATCAGATCAAAGCAGTGCTCAGAGATCTCATTCTCCTCCAGAGCTCGACAATATTCAGGGATCTAGTAGGGTAGAATCCACAGAGTACTGTGTAAGCAGTTTCTTTCTACCTGTGCTGACCCTCCCAACCCCACTGCACCCTTATGCTGCTCCTGGTACCATTACGTTGTTGATAAACCAGATAGTTTTGCCATTATTTGTTTTTCTATACTAAAAGCCTTATAGAACCTCTCAGCTTCCTTGTAACACTAACTCAGAGGAGCCCAACTACACATTAGGGCCAGCAGATTTCCTCAATATCCTTTGATTGTGTGAAGACAAGAAACTTGCTGCTTCAGGATCCCTGCAAAGCAGTGCTGCACTTTTACCAGCCACATGCTGGAACATCATGTTATATTTGAAAGGAATACAAGTCTTAGGTTAATAACACAGAAAACATTTAATGCTAAATTATAGCCAGCCCTTTGGTCTCACTGGCTGAACTACAACTGAGGATTTCTTACGTTGAGTTCAAAACTACCACCAAAACTTCAGAGCTTTCTTCCCCATATCCCACCTCCGCGGAGAGGAAGGGAAGCTGTGGAACACCAAGATGCCAGGTGGAGGCAGGCAGGGCTCCAGCACCAGCTCAGAAACAGGTCCCTCACAGCAGCACCATTCTGGGACACATCACTGAGCGACAGATCCTTACCACTCTAGAGAAGAGTCGGAGTGTTTCCAGGTCTTCCAGGATGTTGCTGTTCTTGGTGGTGATCAGCACCATGTAGAGCTTCTCCATGGGCTGGTACACGTACCGCACGCTCTCCGTCTCCACGAAGGTGTGCTGCTTCCCCGTGTTCATCAGCTTGGGGAATGCTGCCAGCAGCCCCTCGATGCGGGTGCGGGTCATCTCCACGAACTGCCGGGACACGATGGCCTTCCCCGCCTTCGTGCACACGGCGGCTGCCAACAGCACCTGGGCGAGCAGAGCAGGTGAGCCCAGCCCATGGAAGGATTGCTTCCCCCTCCCCACCTCACCTGCACGCTCCCCTGAATGGGATTTTAAGTCTTTTTCTGTGATCAGGGCTGAACAAAGCCAAGAGCAGACACACCTCTGCTTTTCCGCCTCTCCATTCCATGTTCTGTCACTACGTTATCCTCAGAGCTCTCCCTGTGATTCTCCCGTTTCTGATTCCACACACACCAAGGTATAACAACCCCCAGGAGCGTTCGGGGAGGCTCCAGGATACGGACTTTTCCATGAGGCTGCCCCAGCTCACAACTACACCCAAGGAACACTGCAAAATGTGCTATCTCTGCCCAGTGGCACACGCACAGCCAGGCTGATGGAGCCCCGGGTATCACCCACAGCCCTGGGGTGGCTCTGGGGCAGCTCGCAGGCGTTGTCACCCACTACCTGCACTTTCCCCTTCTCTCTGCCCACACTTCCCTCTGGCAAATCAGTTTCCCAATTACCTTTGTCGCAATAACGCCGTCCTGCGCTTCAGAGCCTTTAAACCTCCCCAAAACTGGCAGCAAGCACCCCAAACCCCTCAACCACGCCACCACCGTCCCCTGCCGCCCCTCGGGCAGCTCAGCTGTGCCCCAGCCGTGTGCGGGGGGGGCCACAAAAACAAACGGAGCCGGGCCAGCCCCTCGATGGCTCAGGGGAGCAGGCGGCCATCCCCGCACCCCCAGCGCGCTTTGGGGCCGCCCCGGGAGGCACCACGGCCCCTGAGGCCCCGGGCACGGCGCTGAGGCTCCCCCGCCAGCCCGGGCCCGGCCCCGGGGCGCTCCGTCCCGTCAAGGCCGCGGGCTGCAGCGCCGACCTGCGCGGCAGCCCGGCGGGCCCGGGGGCCGCCCCGGGGGCTGCGGCGAGCCCCGTGGAGGGCGGGCCGTGCCCTTACCATGGCGGCGGAGGCGGCGGCGGGGTCGGCGCTCGGTGCCTCCGGTGCCTCCGGTC
>JAWWEE010000062.1:6865647-6913922 GCA_035221455.1 Xenops minutus | reverse complement strand
GGAGGGCAGAGGTGGGACATGGGGGGTATGGGGGGGCATGGAGGGCTATGGGGGGAACAGGGTGGGATATGGGGTGGCCGTGGGACACGGGGAGACGGGGGGACATGAGACATGGGGTGACATGGGACACGAGGGGACAGGGGGACACACGGGACGACGGGGGGGACATGGGGAGGGCCGAGGTGGAACGCGGGGGGACAGGGGGGGACATGGGACAAAGGAGGACACGACGGGACACGGCACACGGCGGTCTGAGCGGCAGCCCCGACTTTGCCCCTGTGCTCAGCCCCGCCCGGTGGAGAACCAGCCGTACGACGAGAGCCTGGAGCTGCCCGAGGGCTCTGCCGGGCCCCGCTCGCCGCAGGAGGGGATTGCGGTCCGCCCGCGGGGCTCCCGCCGGCCCGGCGGGAGCGGCGGGGGCACCGAGCGGCGGGGCGGCGGCAGCGGGAAGGTACGGGGGGACAGCCCGGGGGACAGCCGTGGGGACAGCCAGGGACAGCCAGTGAGACCGCCCTCTCTCGCCCAGGAGGAGGCACTATCCCGCCCTGCTGAGCCCGCCGCCCTTAGCGAAGATGAGGATGAGGATGATGAGGACTCAGAGGAGGATTCCTCGGAGAGCGACTCGGAGGATGACTCGGAGGAGGAGGGGGACACGCTGGATGGGTGAGCGGCGTTGCCGGCTGACTGAGCTGGGACTGGCACTGCTCGGTGCTTTACAGACCCTCTCAGCTCTGCCACTGTCCAGTGGGCATTGGGACAGGCAGCTGCTGCCTCCTCGTCCCCACTGCTGCAGGCTGGTGGTTCCTCCAGGTGATGAACCAGCCCCAGGCTCTGCCGTGCCCAGGAGAGGCAGAGCTGGAACAACACAAAGTGTCAGCCAGCCCTGTCTGGCAGGGGACGCCCAACAAAGGGAAGGACCATCTTAAACACAGCCTAGTAATACTCCTTTTCCAACATTTTCAGCTCCAAAGCTGATCCCTTTGTTGCTGTCCCAACCTCTGCCTTTGTGGAGAGTGCTTAGCCCCCTTCTGACAGCCCTGTGTGGAGCTGAATGATCACAACTATCTATCACTTAAGTGCTTTTCGTGGCCAGCAGGTCCAAGGCAAAACAGGGACCAGTAGAACCTGCTGCACATTAATCTTTGCCCACAACTCTATTCTTTTCTTTAGTGACTTCAATCCAGCAGATTTTGACTACCTGCAAGTGTCTTCTGAAATCAAAGACCTCTTTGAATACATCAAGAGGTGCGTGGAAGGGTTTTAGCCCACTCTCGGCTCTCCTTTGTGTCAATCACTGAAACGCAGTTCCCAATCACAGACGCTGTGGTGGTGGTTTTTTTCCAGGTACACTCCCAAAACAATAGAGATCGAGCACAAGCTGCAGCCTTTTATTCCAGACTTTATTCCTGCCGTGGGAGACATTGACGCTTTCCTAAAGGTACAGTTTCTTTGGGTTCCTGCCCCAGTCCTTCCCCGTGAGCCGAGGTCGGTGGGCGTGGTGGGGGCCGGGCCGGGCAGCTAAGGGCTGGGTTTTCTTTTCTCCATCACCATGTGCTTCTCAGGCAGCACCGTACTGACAATGCACATCCAAGATTGCTCATGGGGAGGCTCTTCACAAACCTGCCCTGGACTCCACAGAGAAAAGGGCTCTGTTTTCCTGCAGGTTCCCCGTCCTGACTGGAAGCCCGACAACCTTGGCCTGCTAGTCCTGGATGAGCCCTCGACCAAGCAGTCAGATCCCACTGTGCTCTCCCTTTGGCTGTCAGAGAATTCCAAGCAGCACAACATCACAGTGAGTCAGGGAGAGGGAGGTTGCACTTGCTGTGCACTGCCTGGAGCAAAACTGTGGTATTTTACTCTTACTTCTGTCTCTGTGACTCCAGTGTTGTGGCACAACTGAGAACTTGATTTTAAAAGCAGCGAAAACAAACCTTTGCTTTAATCCATAGCTTTAAACTGCAACGGATCTGAACCTTGCTTGAGGCAAATTTTAGTACAGACTCTGGGTCTGTTCCCTTCAGGTGATGCTTTATTTCCTTTTGGTTGTCCATACCTGGTTTTAGTTGGTGTCTTGTCTGCAGAAATCCATTGATAAAGTACAGCTGAGAAAGAGAGAAGCCCTAGTTCATCAGGAGCAAACACAGGGTTCCCAAAAAGCCCCAAAATACCACAAAATGCTTCCAGGTTTATATTTGTGTTTTTAGCAACAGATAAAAGTAAAGAGTTTGGAGAATGCAGAGAAGAACCCCAAAGCCATTGAGAGCTGGATTGAAAGTATCAGTGAACTGCACCGCTGCAAACCTCCCGCCACAGTCCATTACTCCAGGTGAGCTCTGACATTGGCTCACCACAGTCTGGCAGTGGGAGGTTGTGTGTGATCCTGAAGTTTATGTTTTTCTTTTCCCTGGCAGGCCAATGCCTGACATTGAGACCCTGATGCAGGAATGGTCCCCGGAATTTGAGGAACTCCTGGGAAAGGTATGTTGTGTGAGTGATCAGTAATTAGCTCAGCGTGTGGTTTAGAAACCATCTGCCAGGAAAGCCAGGTGCCTGCTCCATCCTGCAGCTCAGCCTGCTTTGTTTGTTCCTCCTCACCACTTCCCCCTTGCCAGAAGTTGGAATTCCCAGCTGCTGCCCAGGAGCCTGCATGTGCTCCCAGGCTGCTGTGGTCCAGGAGGAGAGCTCATGGCCCCATCTGTTCCAGGTGGGCCTCCCGACTGCAGAGATGAGCTGTGACCTCGCTGAGTACATCGACATGATCTGTGGTGAGCTGGGGAGGCTGTGCTGGGGGCACAACATGCTGCTGGCATGGCATTCTCTCTGAAGCCAGAGAGCTTTAGCTGCAGGCTCAGCCCCAAGAAGTTGTGATCGTTTCCTGCTGCTTCAGTGGGCAGTGGGCTCTTGTGCCACAGGGGGCTACAGTCCTTGGTGTCCCAAGTGATGGTGGGCAGTGGGGACCTCAGCCCTTCCTGACAGCAGTCTGTGCCAGGCACTGCAGCCCAGGTGCCCTCACACACTGCTGCTCTTGCCCATAGCCATTCTGGACATCCCTGTGTACAAGAGCCGGATCCAGCCTCTGCACGTCCTCTTCTCCCTCTTCTTGGAGTTCAAGAACTCGCAGGTACGCACCTTCAGCCAGGTGCTGCTCACCCAGCTGGCAGCACTGCACAGCTGCTCCCCTCCACTTTTCTTTGGGGACCAGTGGGTGTGTGTCAAGGGCTGGTGGGCCCTGAGAATGAATTCTCAGCAGCTCAGGTGCCTCTGCCTGATGCAGGGAGCTTGGCTGCACTGCTGGGCTGGGGTGCTGTGTTGTTCAACAGGGCAGCACAAGCCACTTGTTTCCTCAGGGCACTGCCGAGCACACAGCTCACACACAGCTCACATAGAGCTCCCACACAGTTCACACACGGCTCCCACACAGCTCACAGTTCACACACAGCTCACCCACAGCCAGTGTGGCCAGTGGCCAGTGTGGATCTTTGCACAAGCACATTCTTTTCTCTGCAGCACTTCAAGTCCCTGGCTGATGGGCAGAAAGGCAGGAGTCCACCATCCAACCCACCCTCACAAGCGGCAGAGGCAGAGGTGGTGAGCTTTACTTGAATCTTCACATTAGACCTTCATCTCCTGGATCACTGTCAGCTGCTGGACACTGAGGTGTGCCCAGGGCAGGCTGTGAAATGTCACACAGCACATCAGAAATCTCCCTGGTTGTGGAGACACTGCTGGGCTGTTCTGTGTTTGGAGAACAGGACTCACCATTTTTTGTTGCAGAAGCTGCCTAATGGCTGTTTTTGACTTTTCTCAAGGAGTTCAGCATTAAACCAGCCGTTCCTAGCACCAGCCTTCCTGTGCCATAGGTGCTGCAGAAGAGAGGCTCCTTGAGCACACTCTACAAGGGCTGAAGCAAACAGGAGTAAATTCCACACTCAGATCTGCCAGGTGTTTCTAGGTCTGACCTCTTATTGCTGAACCCCCTTTTTCTGTTCTCAAGCCTTTTATTTCCTGCCAAGGAGAAATAACCTGCGCAGCACCACACAGAGGCTTGAGTTTAGTTTATTGCTGTTGAAAGGACACTCCCCAGCCCCTGCCCTGCTGCCTGTCCACCCGTCTGCCACAGCAGCAGGAGCAGGGGCGGAGAGGATCATGCAGCAAGCGGGTCACAAACCTGCTAAAGCAAGGCTGGTGCTTGGCCTTACCCTGGGAGGACTCACAGTGCTAGAGCCTGGCTATAAAGAGCTTTGATGCGTTTTGATTATAACAGTCTATTGGGAAAGTTAACGGGCTACATAAAAACATGCCCTGGCTCACAGCGCAGCTCTTGAGCCCTGCAGTGCATAGCATAGCACAGAGCCAGGGCTGCTCAGTGCCCACCTCCCAGAACGGCCTCCCTGGCACCCTCAGCTGCCCTGCTCCAGGGGCTGGTACGTACCTGGGGCTGGGCACCTGGCTCGTGGCACCGACTCACAGCCAGATCTCGTCGCTGCTCACGCTGGGCACTTTGTAGATGCGCCCGGACATGGGCAGCTGGACAAAACCTGTAGGACAAAGCTTGTTGTCTTTTGGGGCAGCCACGGAGCTCCATGTCCCGCAGCATGGCTTTTGGGGGCCTCTTGCCCACCTGCACCCTCTCACCGAGCTTGCTGAGGACCAGTTTGTTCTCCAGCCCTGGCAGGGCACTCTCTTCTCCCTTGGCACTGGCTCCCACATCCTTGGGGGAAGCTGCAGGGAAGGAAAGGGGCAAGAGCCAGGACATCTATCCCTCACCAAGGCAAGACCTGTGTCTGTGTGTCTTGTTGCATTGGCACATTGGGGTTTCACCTCCATCCTGCTGTGCGAGGTCATTGAGGTGCAGGTCGGGCGGCAGGGAGCGGGTCTGGCGGGGCAGGCGAGCGCCCTGGGGCTGTGGGTGCTCGGAGCCACTGCAACGGGAGCACCGGCTGGGTGGGCTGCTCCCTCCTGCTCCCCCTGGGCCTGGCACCGGCTTGGGTGAGTGGCATGCCAGGGAGGCAGCACAGGAGCCCAGGCTGAACAGGGTGGCCAGGGCCAGCGCTGCTCCCACGGCAACACCCAGGACGGGCAGCTCCACGCGGGCATCCAGCAGACCTGCACGGGCAGTGCAGCCCCCTCAGCACCCCTGCACACAGCTGCTGTGCTGTGCCCACCCCCCAACAGCTACCTGTGGGTAGGAGGGAAGTGGTGGTGACACCCACGCTGTTGGCAGCACTGACAGAGAAGTTCCCAGCCACGTTGCTGAGGTGGATGTGGAGCGAGTGGTTGGCCAGCCCTGGGTAGTGTGTGGCACCCAGGAGGAGGAAGTCAGAGGCGTTGGCCATCACATGCCCGTCCTGGTCCACCCAGGTGATGCTGGCAGGTGGGTTGGCTTGCACCAGCACAAAGAGCACCAGGAGGAGGCCAGAGCCCTCGACCTCCTGGTAGCGGGCACCTGCCTGCAGGATCTCTGGCTTGTCTGGGTGAAAAACAGAGAGTGAGATGGGCAGGAGAGATGGGGCAACACAGCCGGAGCAGGATTTGTCTTGCCAGAGTCCAGGAGGCCTTGTCTGCCTTGTCTGCATGGGACTGGCAAGCTGCTGCCCTGCTATGGCTGTGATGGACAGGGGTTATGGTCCTGCCCTGGCCAGGCGGGAGCCCCACACACCCTCCCCACATCCCAGCCTGGAGCAGGCCAGTGCTGTGGACCTTACACTGCACGTCGAGGAGGACAGAGGCGTTGTAGGTCTCTCCGGAGTCCGGGTCGGTCAGGGAGCAGTTGAGCTGGCGGTCGGAGCGCCGGGCAGTGAGGGTGAAGGTGCTGGTAGTGCCCATGGCCGAGAGGTTGGCTTTCTGCCTCTGTCCATCGAGGTACCAGGCCAGCGTAGCACCGGGGACTGGCCGGGGGACCCGGCAGGTGAAGGCACGGCTCTCCCCCTCCTGCAGCGTGCACTCTGCCCGCGGCTGCCCGTCGATGGTGGGGCCCAGTTCCCCCAGCCCTGCCAGAGTGTCCATCAGAGCTGCAGCGCGGGTCCCGCTGCCCGGGCTGTGCCCCGGCCCCCGCCCCAGCCTCACCTGCGGAGGAGCGCGCCGGGATGCCGAGCAGCAGCAGGAGGGCGAGGGCAGCTCCGGGCCAGCCCCGGGGACACCCCATGGCACTTCAGCCGTGCTCAGCGCTAGGAGAGAGGCAGCTGCAGCCGGGACACGGGGCCGCCCCCGGAGCTGCAGCACACAGCGGGGCCGGGGAGGTTGTGGCCCGGCCGCTCCTTACCTGCGGCATCGCTATGTCCGTGCCCGGCGCAGTCTGCAGTGCGGCTCTGCGCCGGGGCCCGGCAGGCGGGGGCGGGCCCCGCACGGCTGCGAGCATCCCTATCCATCCTTCTGCATCCCTCCATCCCTCCATCCTTCTGCATCCCTCCATCCCTCCATCCTTCTGCATCCCTCCGTCCCTCCATCCTTCTGCATCCCTCCGTCCATCCATCCTTCTGCATCCCTCCGTCCATCCCTCCATCTCTCCGTCCATCCATCCCTCTCGCCGGGCCCGCAGCTCCCTCCCTCCAGCGGGGCCGTGCTGCCGCACCCGAGGACCACCCATGCCCATCGCCATCCCCACGCCCCCCATCTCCCTTCCGCAGCGGAGGGGCTCAGCCCCACACCCGCCGCGCCCCCCATCTGAGCGGGGCTGTGCGAGCCCGGGCATCGCAACGCCGCAAGCGGAGCCGAGTGCCAGCGACAGGAGGAGGTTTATTGGGGGTGGAGCGGAGCGAGACAAACACAGCGAGGCGCTTCGGTACTTCCAGTCCCCGGCTGTCGGCCAGGGGGAGGAACAGGATGTCTGACGGCGGAGATGGACCTTCTGCGGCAGCCAGGACGTGCCTGCCCTGGACTTATGGCTCTACCCTGGCCCGCCTCCCTCACTCGCTCCCAGTGCCCTCGGGGTTGCGCAGCCGGCCCAGCATCTCGCAGAGCATCTGGTTGCAGAGCGCCGAGTAGGGGTTGAGCATCACCAGCTGCCGCCGGGCAAAGGCGCTGCCCAGGCGCGCCGCCCGCTCCAGGTCCCGCCGAGCATCCTCATCGCGCTGCTGCAGGCGGTGGATGAGCCCTCGCTGCACGAAGCTCTGGCAGGCGGCACGGCCGCGGCCACGGCTCAGGCGGATGGCGGTGTCCAGGTCCTGCAGGGCACCTGGCGATGCGGGGAGAGGCGTGGGTGGGGGCCGGGGTACCGGGGGAGCACCGCACCTGTGCTGCTCACCTGCCACGTCCCCCCGCAGGCGCAGCGCTTGGGCGCGGTTGTTGTAGCCCGAGGCGCGCTCGGGCAGCAGGCGAATGGCCTCGCTGAAGCGCTCCAGGGCCGTGCTCACATCTCCCGACTCGGCTGCTGAAACCCCCTGCAGCTCCAGGTCCCGCACCTGCTCCAGCAGCTCCGATGGAAACGCTTCCACTGTGGCAAAGAGGAGCTCTTGGGCTGGGAGGCGGTGGCACCAGGACAGCCCGCGGGATGCGGTCTCACTGCCACCCCACACCCCCAGTCCCGGGAGGGAACGGGCACAGGGCGAGGTGGCGAGGTCCATCCTCAGGCAGGGACTGCTCCCACCCTGCAGAGCCTCCTTCCCTGCCCGCTCACCCCACGGGGACCCTGCTGCCAACTCCAGTGAGAACCCAGTGCAGCATCGCCTCACCTTCCTCCTGGACATCCTCCTCCTCCTCCTCATCCAACCCCGGGATATCCCCAAAAGGGGTGCTGGGGTTAAAGATGGTCTGCAGGACGGCCCTGTCATTCGCTGTGGCCATGGTGCCCTCTGTGTCACCAAGGCCTGTGATGGGGCTGCAGGGGCAGGCAGGACGGGCCAGTTAATGTTCACACTGCTGGCCCCACCTCACCCTGCCCCGTCCTATCCCAGCCCAGGTGTGAGGCCCCACCACCCGGCCAGTGCCCCCCAGTGCCCCAGAGCCAAGGGCTCCTCACCAAACCAGCCCTCGGTGCTGCCAGGGGCTCCTATCCCCAGCGTTTCCTGGAGGAAAAGCAGCTTCTCAGTCCTCAAGAAGAAATGGAGAGCAGCCCTCTGCAGCAATAAACTTGACATGTTTATTAATTAAACTATCACTTAAATAAAAAAAAGTGCATAGAAAATAAACATGTTTAAAAACTCCTTTGTTTTTTTTGTATTTTTACAACTATGTACACTTTTTATTTTTACATTCAGTCTTTTGCAGAGCTTTCAGCATTTTTTTTTTAGACTATTAAAGTATTTCCTTCTTCCCTGTGGCAGGGAGTTAACACTGATGTACTTTAGACACGTTTCCTTTTTTTTTTAAAAAAAAAAAAACAAAACCAACCAGAAGCTTGGAAGAACACAAGAAAAAAAAGTTTTGTTATACATGATAAGTTGTCAAGAAATGTATTTCTAGAACATAACCTTGCCTTTGCAGAGCTTTTTTTTTTCTTTTTTTCTTATTTTTTTTGAAACAATTATTCACCTACCTGTAGTTACTAAAGAGACTGTAAGTTCAATAAAAGAAACACCACAAGTATAGTTCTCGGCTGATAGACGAAGCTACTGTACCTCGTTAAAAAGATACCAGGAAAGCACAGAGCACATTTTTTTCCCTATATGCAGGTGGTACCCCAACATTCATAACCAAAACGAGAGGAAGGAAAGGAAGAAACCAAGTTGTACAAGTACTGACTGTAACAAGAAGGGCCGGGAAATGCCGAGCCGCCCGCTCCCTTGCCCTGGCTGCCGGCAGGGAATGCACAGCGAGGCTTTCCTGGCGCCGTGAGCAACTGTAACACAATCCTTATCTATAGTGTTAAGAGAATTAAAAGCCATGGACCGATACTGAACTAGGCTTCATTACACGGTGCATTACTATATTAGTTCCTATATATACTGTATTTATAGTTATAAAAAAAACTTGCGAGTGTCGAGAGTGGACCAGTGTATGGGTGAATGGCATGATTCTGCACAGACCGTCCTGCTGAAGAACCTGGTATTGCTTTGAAATGAAAGAAAACCAGAAAGAAAAGATACCCAGCCCTTTGCAATGACCCGCTTCTCCTTTAAAAAAAAACACAAACATGTCGGTTTGTACAAAGAAAAAATAAAACGCCCTAAGGTTCCTTTTTTTTTTTTTAGTATTTTCAGATACCATGATCTGCGTCAGTCCTTATAAAATATACATTCATACACGGGGAGCTGGGTGCTCCCGGCCAGCCTGGGCTGAGGGCGGGCAGGTGGCTGAGCCCCCACACTCGTGGCCACGGCTGCCCTGGCCCTGCTGGCCCCACGGGCCACCCAGGCACAGCTCCCCGGGGGTACAGACAGTTTCACTGGCCACAGCGGCTCCCGCCAAGGCAGCCGCGACGGGAATAGCAGCAAAGCGGGCAGCCCGCCGGCTCGGCTGGTCCCGGCAGGAGGAGGATGCCTGGCACTTGGATCTCGGGGGGCTCCCACGGCACGGCGCTCCCCACCCCCTGACCCTCCTTCCCCACGTGTCCCCCGTGGCGGGTGGCTCTGGGCAGCCCCTTCCCGCAGCCAGGACAGCGGGAGGCGGCAGCAGCGCGGCGGAGCTGAGCTCTGGGATAAATTCACGGGCTTCGCCACGGCGAGGGCTGAGCCCCCCACCCTGTGTCAGAAACAGGGAAGGAAAAGGGCCGAGAGCAGCCATGCCCGGGGCCACAGGGCCCAGATCCCCAGGGCGGGTGCTCTCCGGGCTCCTCAAGGTATGTGCGTTCCCAAACTGTCAGTGCATCAAATCATCTCAGTAACAAATGCAGCGTCAATGTGACTTTGCTTTCAACAGTTACCACCAATTTATCCTCACACAGTGCAATAACGAAAGGAAACCGGCAGGTCCCGACCCTCTGAGCTCTGTTTTTCCTTCTCAGGGCAGAGGAAGAAGTCTCAAGACCCGAGAGGTGCAGATTTGGGGTGTCCCTCTGAGAGACCTGGGGCTCAGCACGTGCTCCCAGTCCCTTCCCCGCCAAGTGCCGGTTCAGAGCAGTCCTTGGACCCACCGGCTCCTGGAACAGCTGCCGACCTACCCACAGGGACAGCTCAGAAGAGTGAGGGCACTTCCTGCTTTCCCTTCTCCGTGGAAAAACCTATCTGCCTTTGAGGGAGAGACTGCAGGAGGAAGTGCGTGCTCCAGGCTGGCCTCCCAGCAAAGGCGCATCGAGGGTCAGGTCTCTCATTCTGTCTCGTTCATTCCTTTTTAAACCCTCGCCGGATGCCAATGCACGGCAAGGTGGAGTCATGCCTCCTGCCCGGGGCACAGACTGTCCTCCCACAGAGCCAAACTCCTCCCACGCTGGGCAGCTCTCCCTCCTGCCCTGGTCCTTATGGGCAAATACAAGTTTAAGGTCCAGCCAACCCTCCTGGAGACAGTTACTGAAGTCAAAAAGGCAGAACAAGAGTAGAAAACAAAACTAAAGCAACCCCCCCTCTGGAGAAAGGCTCAGACTGTGTCCAGCCAGGTATTTCCTAGAACCGTCCTATGAAAATAAAAAAATCATTAAAAAGAGATTCTCTTAAATTAGGATAATACCACTGTTTAAAAAGCCTCGTCATAAGTGCTTTCCCCTATGAAGTGCTTCTCATAGAAAAATATACAAAATATATTTACATTTATAAAACCTTAAATACTAAACTGTAAACAGAACAGAGCAGAATCCAATGTCGTCGCTGTCAGGCTTGGGGCTCTCACTTCTCTCTCTGTTTTGCTCTGAGGCGTGGGGCAGACCCTGCTCCAACCAGGGCAATGGTGTCCCTCGACTCCCCCAGACCCCACTCGTTTCCTGAGCCACCGCCTCACGAGTTTCCTATGAGTTTTGGGATGCTGTGCAGACAAGGCTGGCTGGTGCTTGGCCATGCCTTTGCAGAGAACTTTGGCTCCGTTTTGGTGCCCTTCCCGTGCCTTTCGTGGAACACATAACTACACCCAGACAATGGCCCATGACAAGTGCCTGCCCAGGGTCACTCCTCTGCCTGCCCCCTGGCCCAGGGACACCATGGCATGGCAGAGTGCAGTGGGTGCCCCCACACTGGTCCTTCCTAGCTCCTGCCCTACAGTGGTGTGTGACCGAGCCTGGGGCTGGCTCGCACTGCCCCTCTCTCCTTAAAGACTTCTGTCCCATCCCCTGAACCAGCTCCACGGTGGCCACGACACCTCTGACTGGCAGTGCCAGGAGCTTGCTGAGCAGAGGAGGAAGCCAGCTGCTGGAGACAAGACCTAGAGAGGAGCACTTCTGGGAGGGCCCTACTGAAGCGGGAGCCTTAGCTGGCACCCCAACTGTTGGCACAAGCCCTCTCTGCCAAAGAATGCCAGGAGTTCCCCTGCTCTCAGACAGGGATTTCAGAGCAAGGTGCCAGCCCAACTCCCTTGTGTCTGGTTGTGGGCTGCTCTGTTCCTCTCTCCTTGTGAGGGCAGCTGAGCCAGCCCCCCATGCTGCAGAGCCCCACGCAGGCAGTGCGTCCTCCCTCTCACAGCTAGTGTTTTACAGACACACAGTCCCTGGGAGGGCTGTTGGTGAGGCACAGCCCCTCTTCCCGGGGGAAAGCTCACTCAAACTCTGCTACCCAACCGCTGACTCAGCCCTCAGAGGAGAGCTCTGAGCCAGGAGACAGAAAGAGCCAGACCTGCGACCACTGCCCTGCGCCTGGGCTGACCTCCCCTCCCCTCTCCCGCTCATCAGCCCCACGCTGAGAAACAAATATGGGGGCGGGGGGAAATGAGAATAGCAAAAACATAACCACGCTGAGGATCTTCTCCAGCCGCCCGTGTCTCTCACAAGGGTGAGTGTGCACATGCGAGACATGAAGATGTGGACTCGGACAAACACAGCTGCCAGTCAGGTCCCTGAGCCCAGCCCATCTTCACTCCTGCTTCCAGCCTCTCCGTCCCGTCTGAGACACCGGGGAGGGGCTCACTCCAAGCTTTGGTTCGCCCCAGGCCCTGCAGGGCTCACTTGCAGCTGATGGGAAGTTCTAGTTTAAAAACTTCCTGCACTTCTTGGCGCCGCAGTTACAGGGCAGTTTGTTGCTGGCGTCTTCAATGGGGAACTTGTAGTCGTAGGTGAGTTCTTCCCCTCGGTAGATTTTGCGCATGGCGAAGATGACGATGTGTTTCTGGCCATCGATGTTGATGACCCGGGAGTAGCAGTTGGGCTCGCAGGAGTGGTTGATGAAGCGGGCTGCGTTCCCGTGCATGGTGGCATCCACCACTTCGGAGTCGTCAATGCGGAACATGTAGCACCCGATGCCCTGCACAGGGAGGACAGAGGAGGGTCAGTGTGGGCAGGGCAGGCACAGCTGCCCCAGCAGACAGCCCAGCTCCGAAGCTGAGCCTGTGTGAGTGTCTGCAGCCTCTCTCCACTGGGCCTCATGGGCTCCCACCTCAATCATTTCCCCCCTGCGCTCACTGAGACCGGCCCGAGACCCTGCCCAGCCCATAGGAGGGAATCAGAAGTGCCTCTAAAGCTCCAGCAGGAATGAAAATATCCTAAATAGCCTGCAAACCCAATCTGGGATGTTACAAAGACAATTTTCATACCAGCCTGTCCTACCTTCACAGCCACTTTCTAGTTCTCCCAAATTCTTTAAGAACATCTACAAAAGCCCAAAACTCACCTTACTGTCGTAGTATTTCTCTCGTTTGTCAGTGAGGATGGAGCGAATGACATTGCCTGAATATTCGATCACCATCTCACCTGCATCGATGTTCCTTTTGCAGAACAGACCCCGGCCATGGATGGGAGACCTGAAATGCAATTAGAAAAGTGCGTATTTCAAAGGAGACAAGCAAAGCTTAGGAATATCAGATTGCAAAGGCTGTAGAACACAGGTTATTTGTGACAATGACCACTGTGGTACAATTACCCTTCCCTAACAGAACACCAGTAAGAACAGCACCAGGTCTCTCTGCCCACATCTGAACACATGCCTCAGCTCCTGCCAAGATAAGCCAACACAGAGCAAGTAGCTTGTCCTGAGGATTACTTTTTAAATACGTAACTTGGGTGGGGAGAAGAAGGAGGTAAAAAGTCCAAGCCTGGTATTTCCCCTGAATTCTGCAGTCTGGCTCCACAGAAAGTTTTCAGTTTCCACTGTGCCCTATCCCAGAGGTAGCAGTACCAAAGCAAAACCATACCTGTAGACACCAACTGCCTCCTTGGAGGTCTTCTTCAAGTGCCTGAAGCGCATGGGCATTGGTAGATCCATGCTGGTTGCCCTCCTAGAACAAAGAGGTGCTGTTAAGTGACAATCTGTATCTGCAAGTCTGTGCCACGTGTTATCTGGGGCACTTTCCAAGATGGAATAATTCAGATACTGTGACACTGCAGCCCACAGAGAACACAATCAAAATTAATGCAGTTTTCTCACATACACATGCAAAAGATCATTTCCTCCCTTTCCTCCCCAAATTCTCATCAGATTGTTTCACAAGGAAAAGAAACATTGAAAGGCAGACTGGTCTGGTGGTTATCTTCATCTGTCACCTCTCTTGCTATTGCAGGGATCACCTCCGTGTCTGGCAGTTCTTGGCAGCTTTCAAGGTTCACACACCCCTCAAAGCACACAATGCATAACTAAGCCTGATCTGCTCATTTTAACACCACATTATTTTGCCCTTTGAACCTTTAAACCCTGCTGTGCATACCGGGCCGATTTCAGCTGCACTTCTTCCTCTTCCTCATCATTCGGGTTGTATTCTGGTGGCTGGCGGTGTTTAGAAGCCAAGAAATTAAACATATCAAATGCAGATTTCCTGCAATTTATAGAGACCAAAGGGAGCTTGTTATACTGACTGAAAATAAACATGTGGTTGCCACAACAGTCTGACGTGTTTGCTGCCTCATACCTCCCCCACTCTGTCCTCTCTTAAAGCCCCTGGGCATCAGGGAAAGGCACAGCAGGTTCTGAGCACCCCCAGTAACAGCCCCAGCCAGGAAAGTGTTGTCAAACCAAGCAACGACCCACAGAGTGGCACAGGAAAACGAGCAGAGTGCGAAGATGCCAAATAATTGATTTTCACGTGCCAGTTGGTAACATTTAACTGAGAGCTTTAGTACTGTGGAGATTTGTTGCCCCTGGCCCTGCCACAGCGTTAGTTATCAAGCCAATGGGCCATTAACCCAACACTGACAAAGCTCAGACTTGCCTCAGGTGGACTTCAGCCCGAGCAGAGCCATGTGGGTTCAGAGGAGGTTCATTGGCCTCCTCTGGCTTGTGAAATCTGAACTTGTAGTTGTGGCAGTGCTTTGCTCCATACAGTTGCTCAATCAGGAACACAACAGTATCATGGATAATCCCCAGCATCCTCAAACCATTCACACCTGGAAGAAATAGAGCACAACAAACACTGCCAGTGCAGACTTGGAGCAGGAGAATACAACAGCTTGTCACAGACAGCAGGAGAACCACACAGCTGTCACAGCAATACTATATTGGCTACTGCATTCCACGTGAGAGTTTCCAATCCTTCCACTGGGAAGAAATTACCCTCCATAAAGCAGGCAGCAGCTGAACTGGAACTCTTAAGACCCTAATATGCTCACAGAGTGATCTGTTTGTCTGGGCAGGGTGTTACCTGCAAAGGACAGCTGCTTCAGGCGGGCATTTGAACGGGCCTCCTGGACCTTGTCAGTCAGTGACTTCCAGGCATCTGCAGCACATAAAGAGATGACAAACAGTGACCAGGTATTTGAGCACTGGGATGCTCATATTTAAATAAGCTAACTGGAGAATATGAAGTTTTCAACCTTCCACAGGCCATAACTTAAGATCCCCAGATCTTGCTTCCATCCTCTCCAAAATTCACTTTGGCATAAAGGGAAGGCAGGGTGTTCAGCAATTGGTCTAAGGAATAGTCTGGACACCCAATACTCCACCATGTGATCCACACAGCCTATTTCTTGACAAACTATGGTGGAGCACCATTGGTCAATTGATAAAACAAAATGAGACAGCAATATATATTCCACTGAATATATTCTATTGAAATAAAAAGAAAAGTAAACAGAAGCCAGACACTGTTGGGCTTGTTCTAGGGCTGTAAACCAAGAGATTTCTCTCTTTTATTTTTTTAATCTATAAAAAAAGCAAGTAAGAGGTCCTCAGAAGTCACAGTTTTACTTCTAGTAAGAACAGCTAAAATCAGTACCACCAGCACTGCATGGTTCTCACCTTCAATGCTTTCTGCGCAGATCTGAAAACCATCATCACTAGAGATCTCAAAAACCAAACCTTTTTTCGGTTTCTTCTCACCAAGACACTCTTTCCTCTTTTGTTCTTGCTGAAGCCAAAACATAAGAGGGGAGCTGAAAGTGCTCTCTTCTTCCTCAAGAGCTTTTGAGCCTAGAAAAAACAGGAGCCAGCATAAAGATGGGAATTGCAAACAATGAGGCTTTTTCCACCTGTTGTTCCACAACTGAAAATTACTTACTGACTTGCCCTTTTTACCAGTAAATTCAGCCAAGAAAAATATCTGGAGAGTGTTGTAGTAAGAGTGTGAAATCTCAAGTGCTGAAATTCTCACAAACTAAAAATAGAGGCAAAACTATTTGTCCAAGATCTATTAATAGCAAACAAACCTTTCCTCCCTTTACAGCAAGAATAACACGAACTATAGCTCTGAGCCTTTTCCTGAGAGAATGAGAGACACAAAAATCAAAACTTCAAACTCCACCCTCCTGGTCCTGGAGAACCCCAAGACTCTGTATTTTTGAAGTGACGTACCTGCATTTTCTTGCTCATTTATTGAGTTCTGTGTTGATTGAGGTTCTGGGAGCACTGCCGTTTGCCTTGGAAGGGAAGGAAGAGTACATGAAGAAAAACAGTTAAGAACCAGCCCCATTTCCTCACCAACCCTGAGCAGCAGCCTATGAAATCTTGAGAACTAGACAGAAAGAACCTTTTTCCAGATGGAATGTTCTGACACAAGTTCAGCTGGAAATGAACAAAAAGATTCTACTCAGTAGCATTTCTGTTTGCAGCCTCCACTGGTCTGTGGGCAGCAGCCTAATTTCACAGAGCCAGTGTCAGCCCCACTCAGGAGTAAGGTGTGTGCTAACACACAATCAGACACTGCTGCCCAAGCATCCCCTCAGCAGGCACTGAACTTCCTAGAGCTACACACAGCTAATGCAAAATGGCTCCATATTGCAACTAAACGTGACCGTGTGTTCCCCACTGAAAGCTCCCCAGATATTTCAACTAGGAAAGCCAGACTTCCCGCACTGTCTGTACAAATGTCCTTCAGCTCAAGTGAGCAGAATCCCATGGAAAGGTCTGTTCATCCCTTACCCTGCAGACTGCCCACATGGCTTCTGCGATGGCTGATCTATGCTTGTTGCATCCTGTGCATCTGCCTTCATAGCAGGAGTCCTGGAAGAAAAAGATTTGGGAACATTCAAAATACCTGCCAAGCCATGTGTGCCATAAATGAGACTGGAAAGCAGGAACAGATCCACCAGTGACTCAGCAGTTCTGCAGAACTACACAAGTAGTAACAGCTGCTCCTAAGATACGAGGAATCAGATCACACTTCCAGCACTGCATCAGAATCAAAACCTGCACTTCACAATTTGCCTTGACTTGCACAATTTGCTGGAGAAACTAGTGTGACATTTTTTTCTCAAATTGCTACAAAACCTCAAGGATGATCAAAACCAAACTCTCCTCTTACCCTGTAGCTGAGACCTGGGGCACAGCAACAGCCCCTCTGTCAGGAGTGTGAACTTCAGAGGAACCGGCCCACGCATGAGAAGTTTTGTGCTTCTTTCCATTCCCTTTGTCTAACAACGGCTGGATGCGTTTGATTTTTGGCTTCATTTTTGTGGGACCCAGCACGGAGCTACTTGCAGACTGCTGACCAGGTGATGGGGAGCCTCCTGGAGATGCTGAGCTGGCGTGCATCACTGACGAGGACGCCTTGCTTTGTTCAAGTCCGGTGTTGTTTGGAGCATCAACCAGCTGTGGAAAGCTTGACAACTGCGTTGTTGCCGAAGCCGTGCTAAGGTCCAGCTGGGAGGAAGCAACGCTGGTTTTGCTGGCTAAGAGCTGTGTCATGTGCTGAAGCTGGTAGGAGCCTTCTGGGTCAGCAGATGACGGAGCGACTGTCATGCCCATTGTCTGTGTGGAAGGCAGAACACATATGCTTGATGCAGCTGTCATGGCTGCTGTAGATGGAGTCTGAGATGCTCCCAGTTGCGAAAACATCCCGGAACTTGGTGGTAAAGTCATGTGCTGCTCCTGAAGGCCAAGGCTTTGCTGACTAGCTTTGATCAGGAGGTTGCTTATCGAACCAAGGTCCCCCAATAATCCGGGGCTTGTTAACGTTACTGAACTTTGTCCCAAAACATGGCCAGGGACTGATCCACCAGTAGTGGGGGCTGCTGTGGCCGGCATGGATACAACATTCAGCACTGAGGAACTCGATGTTAGGCCCGATACAGGCCCTGCTGGGAGGTGACTGGTATCTGGACCAATAACACTGGGAGATGTGCTGACTGCAGTAGTGGTCCCACCTTGCGGGAGCAAAGATGTTTGCTCAAAATACATGACCCCAGACTTGGACCTTTTGATAATATTGGGGACGGTTCTGTGGGATGTTGAATTCGCAATGGTTCCCAAATCCAATGGGTGGTTGGAAATTTGGGAAGGAGCAAAATTAATTAAGGTCATGTTGGAGACCATATCAGGAGGAGCTATAGCAGAAGGGGTTCCAGAGGGAGCCAGCTTCTTGTTCTTCCGTGACTGCAGACGAGATATGGGGCGTTTCTTGCCTAGGGCAGCAGCTGGTGTAGAAGGAGCGGTACCAAGGTCTGTCCTCTGACTAGCTTCAGACACTAAGAGCTGAGGATCAGGGGGTGGCTGCACCCCAATCAGAAGACCTGGTGAAGGACTGCTGATATTTGGTGGGAAGCCAGTCTGGGCAGCTGTGGAGAAGGGGTGTATATGCTGGTGATGAGACATGGGCAGCAGACCCTTGCTCGTGGGAGGGAATAACGACTGAGATGAGGGCAAGCTTGGATTTAATCCGGTGGTGAGCGTGAGCCCACTTCCCATGGGCCCCAGCACTGAAGTGTTGGTCTCCATCACGCTCTGTGCAGAACTAACAGAAGGTGTCAACTGTATCTTTTGGGTGACACCATTGGGAAGAGTTTGGAGGACGTACAGGGGCTGCATGTTTTGATTGACTACCAGAAGTTTTTCTGCGGGTGGCTTGAGGTGGGGCGGCGTTGTCTGCACCGCAGCGTTGGAGATTTGTGAGGGGCCAGGGCTGTCTGTGGAGTTTGGCACATACTTCTGGCTCTGGAGAGGGACAGTGGGCGATACTGGCACCTGGATACCTGGAGTCCCACTGTTTCTTGTTAAATCCTGGTTGCTGCCATGCCCTTGCTCTACAGGGCCACAGGGTGGGCTGGCTATATGCTCTGCATCTATGTGACCCTGGATGAAGTGATCGGGAGTCATGTGCCCTTCAGGGCTTGGGTCTACCCCTGGACTCAGGAGAGCTGTATCACCTTCCCCCGAGGCAGACTTCTCTGTAACTGTCACTCTCTTTTCCCCAGACTCTGTGGAAGGCAAGGCAAGCATTGACCTCTCTCCTGAGGAGGAAAGCGAAGACTCCGAGATGACAGCAAGCCTGTTGTGATTTTGGCTGGGCACTGTAGGGCTGCGAGTGGTCAGAACAGAGAGATCTGAAGGAAGCTCCAGTGGCAATTCAAACTGCTCCTCTGCTGATATGGAGGAAGAGACGCTGCTGTCCACAGGCTCGGCGGTGGGCAGCTGCTGGGAGAACACCTCAAACAAACCCATATCTTTGCCACGGTTGCTGTCGAGACCTAAACCTTCTCCAAGTGTCAGGAGTTCAGATGATGAGGACTCTGGACTTTCCCCCAGTGCCTGCATAGATGGTGTGTTCTTCAGTACAAAGTCCATGATGTCAGAAGGGAGGATGTTCCCACAGTCATCGCTGTTGTTATTGTCAGAGTCGGATTTCAGAAGTTCTGTGTTGAAAGTGTCCAGCAGGTTCTTGTCAGAAGGTGTGCTGGCATGAGCCCTGCGGCCCGTTTCCAATGAGCTCAGCTGTGCTTCCAGCGAGTCCTGACCCTGTGCTTTAACCCTGCTCACAGGGTGGCAGTTATCAATCTTGGGTTCAGCTTTGTGGACAGTGGAGCTCTTGGTGACTTGTACTTTCTCTCCAGCTTCTTCAGTTCTATCCAGCTTTAAGTTCTCTGTCCCGTTTTCTTTGCCACTCCTTTTAGACACCTGGCTGACTTTTCTGGTTGTTGCCGTGACACTTGTATCGCTTTCAGTTCCATCATCCACGCCGTCCAGCTGTGAGATTTTTGGAAGATCGCACTGCTCCTCCTCCCTGAATAAGCTGTGGGATGCAAGCCTGTCCTCTGTGTTCGAGGAAACCACAGTCCTCGTGAAGTTATAGTAGTACAAGTCATCTTCATCTGATGTGCTCAAGTCATCTGCACCATCCACTTGTCCTTCTGCAGACCGCTTCCCTCGCTTCTTGCCAGTTGAGTTACTGTAGAAGGGAATGTCTTCCTCTCCATAGGACCTCACGCCATACAGAGGAGTCAATCCAAAGAACATATTGGATCTGGCCCGAGCACTTCTCCGTGGATACCTCCGCTTGTATGAGCTTTCTTCTTGAGCTTTTGCTCCATCCTGGAGCATCAAGTTGTTATCTTGAATGGGCAGATTTTCATATGTGTTATTTTGAGATTCCTGTGCTGGTGCTTCATTTGGACTTCCCTGAACTACAGGGTTCTCTTCTGGGTTTTCTGAAGCCAAGGAGGGCTCAGCCAGAGCAGCCAGGTCTGCCCCTGCAGACTGAGTTTCAGCATCACTTTCCTGCTGTGCATTTTTAGACTGGTTTTCACTTTCCATCTTGAGGGGAGTCAGAGTGACTTTAACGGTGCGTTTTCTGGGTGCCTGTGATTCCTTAGGGGTTGCTTCAACCTGCACTGATGACCCTTTAGATGGCCCTTGTGAAGGTGGAGACTTCTCACCAGCTTTTTCAGCAGGAATATTATTACATAACCTCTGGCTAATTTGTTCAGTTGCCAAGCCCTGATTGCCAAATTCTGGTTTCAGGTTTCCTTCATCACTGCCTACTGCTTGACCTGTCTCTGTAAGAGATTTCAGGGAATGTTTCTCCTTAAAACTGTCTTTCATTAACTTCTTGCCCTTCTGACGCCTGTCTCTGGGGGCAGAAACTGCTTGCTCACTTGCTGCAGGAGATCTGCTATTTACTCCAGCAGACTTCAAGGTCTTTCCATCCATCTCATCAACCACAGTTGTTTTCTCTGGCTGTACAGGTTCCACATGCTGATCTCTGTCTTTCCTCGGGCCTCTCTGATGCAAAGGTGGAAAGGATATCGCTTCTTTGGAAGAAAATGATCCTGAACACTCTGGAAAGGTTCCTATTTTAACATTCATTTCCGTGCCTGATGAACTGGTTGGCTGAGTGGACACTTTGGAGCTTCCTCCAGGAGCAAAAGTATGAGCTGAATAATCCGGGTCCTTTGAGGTCACTGCTTTCATCTTCTCTCCCTTAGAAGGTGCACCTTTGGCTATCAAATCTGAACTGCTGCAATATTTCCCTTCCACGGACTGAGATGCATCCAGCTGGTAAGTTTTGCTTCCAGTTGAAGCTGCTGTTTTCTGGGAGCCTGAACTGGTTGAGCAACTTTGAACTGGAACGCTTGGAGGAGCCGCACTCACCGACCCCACAAAGCGGTCGGGACTTTTGACGGTCGGTTCATGTTCTGAAGAGGCCCCAGTGTTGGAAGCTGAAGACACACCATGCCTGGAGTAAGTGTTCCCAGCTCGTGCAGGGGAAATCATCCGGAGTTTTGATTGCTGCTGTGACAAAGAAGAGGTGCTGTGTCTCCGAGAACCAATGCTCTTAAGTCCTGAGGACAGCAAAGGATCTCCTACTGTCACTATTTCATGAGTCACTGGGGTAGGACTTCCTGAGAAAAGAAGGCAAGGAAGACTGTCAGGTGACTTGAAACCTTCACAATCAATGCACACCCTATTCCTTCATCTAAACCACAAGACATTAAAACCCAGCAAAACCTTTCAGCCAAACAGCACCATCATAATGATAATACTTGAGATAGGTGTTAAAAACCTGATATTGTCAACCAGGATTCACATGTGGAGTTAACAAGTTTATATCTCAGGGTTTGGTATCTCAACTTTTAATGTGAATTTTCAACATGAGTTTGAAACAAAACATGAGTCATTAATGCAGAAATAGCAACTGAATTACAATACCAGATTTCTGACTCTCTCTGGAAAAGTACTGAGATGTTAAAGTCCCTAACTTTTATCACAGCTCTTCTGGATCACTACTATAATGCCCAAATACTGCTTTCGTCATCCTATTTCTCAACAGACCATTTCCACTGTGTATTGTCAGAACTTTCCTCTTCTCAAGCCTACTGCCACTTCACTCCTTTCTCTAGAAACAGTAACTGAACACCCCACTCTAAAAGAACCCAAAAGAACACAAACTAAACAAAAGTATTTCCAAAACAAAGCTCAAACAAAGTCAACAGCAATAGAAATACCTGCAGAGGGCAACGGCCTAGAGCCAGGAGACCTCTGCGTGGATGGATAACTTGGCGCTCGGATCCTGGGGCCCTTTGAGACCATTGGATAATAACAGGAACTAGAGGTCTGAGAATGCAGGGGACGATCTGGTGATGGGGGGTTTACAATTTCAGGTGTATTTCGGCTGTCTTTTGTTAGAGTTTCTGTTATTGGATAAAGCAGAAACAACAGAATAAGCCATCACTGAACTCTAAAAGCTATAACCTGATAAAGTATATACTGCTATTTGGTTCCACTTAGAGAATCAGGGTATTTGTTAAATAAACACAAAGCCAAAGATTTGCCATCAGATAATGTCTGGTTTCTTCTCCTAAGAGCATTTTCAAATACTTGTAGCAATATATTAATGCTCAGCTTGCACATGAAATGCCACTATGTATTTATATAGTTTAAGATTCTATGTTGACAATGATGACTATAAATGTTTTAAAAATCTTTCACTGCTTTACCCTCGGATACAAGGAAGCAATCAATCACCATAATATGACTATTCAACATTGTATTGAACCTCCATATTACAGACCAACACCAACACTTTAAGTACAGTTTGAAGTTTTAGATCACTAGAAGATTCTCTGAGCTGCAGACTAGAAAACCATCCCTGCAGCAGTGTTTGTTTGGTTCAAGTTTTTAAAGTTAGCAGTACACTCAGAAGCCCAAAGTCTTAAGATGTTGTAACATGATTTAGAAGCCTGAAGTGGATTTTAGTCCAAATCTGGTTAAGAAATGCACTATGGCAAAACCATACAGAGAATATACTTCTACAAAGTCCTTAAAAGATTACCTGTAAGGGGAACTGGGCTATGAGCAATTGTTCTGTTATCATCGTGCTCTACAGTGCTGTTAATGTCAGGTTCTATGACTGGGGGTCGGCACTCCATGATCTTGCAGGTATACACACAACGCTTCCTGGCATCTGTTGTGCTCCAGTACACCCTGGAGCACCTGGAAGACAATTCAAACATAAAGCAATTTACTCAGCAGTTAACCAGACACTCCTCAACAGTGTAGGAAAGCTACAGTCAATTTTCCCATATGCTATTTCAGTTCTGATTTTGCATGAAATACACTGAAAGACATCAAATCATGAAACAGCTTATACTCACTGATAGCCAATGGGAAACAACTTATCTTCACAGTCTGAGAGGTCATTCAGAATTCCTAAACAGTCTATTGTCATTGAACCTGAGAAGAGAGGAACAGAACAGTTCTGTGAACCAGATTCCAGCACCAAAGGTGGATCAAGTATCCAGAGACTAGACCGTACCAATCATCATGTGGATGTTCTCTGGTTCCAAGCCACTAAGAAATTTTCTTCTCAAGCTGATCCCTTCAAAGTCCACAAAAACTCTCCTAAGAACCTCAAACCCATTCTCTGGAACCACCTGGAACAAGAACCACAAAACTACTTGTTAGTTAAAGGAACCACCACATGTACACTACGCAGCCTGTCCTACTCAATCCTCAGTTTGGTCTTTCGGTTTTTGAACTGCCACACAGCACCACTTGCCAAACTGTCCCAAGCCAGTTGTACCACTGACTTCTTTCAAACAGCACTGCAGTCCAGTCCTTGCTAATGAGGAACACATTCAATATGACTTCTAAAAAGTGCTCACAGTTACAGGCTAACCCTGTGTGAGGCAGAGCAAGACAGAAGAATCTCACCTCTCCTTTGATCAAGTCACGATGCCTCTGGCAGTAAACTTTCTTGTCATCCAGAAAGACACAGTTCTTGGCTCGTGAGCACATGAAATGATAGTTACTGGTACAGGAAGTGAGGCAGCAGCCTACTGTGGCACCTGACTTCTGGCAGAACTCACACCTCTGCCAAAGCAAAAAAAAAGTTAAAAATTAATCTCTCCTAAAACCAGACCACCATTGCTGTTGTCAGTTTTATGTTTTGGCACAGACAGAAGTTTAGAGTAATGCCTGATCTCCCACTTCACTGTCATTCCATTTTGCTACGGTGACTCACACACAAAAGCGAGACATGGAGGAGGAGGTGAGAGGAAGAAAGATCCCTCACACAGAACTACTTTTGCATTTGTGGCTTGGTTCCTCCAGGCCTCAGACTTCCCTGCTTGAGCTCCATGTCCAAATCTCACATTCACAAGCTTCACTTAATCTCCACAATATTTCTGAACTGAGCAATGATAAAACAACTTTTCAAATACCTTCAGTCGGTTCTGTTAGAGATAGTGTTAAAAAATACTGCAGGAAAGGACAGAGCAGAACAAACACACAGGGCTGGGCTCCTGTCTTGGTGTGAAGTTTAATGAAATGTTCTTTGCTTGTACCCACCAGCTGCTTTCCCCGGATCACAGCCATGTGTACGTTTTTCAGAGAACCATCATCATCTTCAAACACTTCTGCTGACCACAAAGCACAGTTCACATGTGTCCATTCGTTTTGGCCAATATACAGAAGACGTCCAGCATCCTAAAGAATGGAAGGAAACGTTCTTTTCAAATTTCCACGAGACACAACCATGCCCAAAGCCCATCCCACCTATTCACAGTACCAAATCTACAGTGCTGCTTAAATGGGCTCCTATGGAAATGGACACGTGGCAGATACTCACATTAGCACTGTCATCACCATATTTCAGGCACAATGCACACTGCCTGTTGTCTTCTACATCCGGAGGTGGGTTCAGTTCAGGACTATCCTCTCTGCTTCTGTCAGAGCCTTAGAGTTAAAAGAGAGAACAGAGTTAATTCTTGAAATTCAGGGAGACAAATATTAATCTGGACAGTTTGTCACTAAGTGTACATGGTTGAAGAGTTTTCAATAGCCAGCTCAGAAAGCAAAGCACACATCAGCCTCCACACAACCCTCATTCTGGGGCAACAGAGGCAGGTGCAAAAGCATTCCTGGGTCCAAGTTCAGCTCACAAACATATTGTATATAACAGCCCCTGAATGATTTCAGGTCACAGAGGTCTCCAAGTCAGCCGCATTCAGAACTAATACTACCCTCCCTTCATTACAAAGAGGTTTGGACTGAAGTGCTTCAGGTTTGGGATCAGCAGTGGTGCCATCAGCTTTCTTACCAGAGATGGGAGGTGTTGGAGGATGTAGAGGAGTTGGCGAATCCGGCTCTCCAGGCCCTTTGGGTTTTGGAGCTGGAATGATTTTCTTCATCAGAGGGGGCTGTTCAGTGCGGTTGTTCTCCTCACGCTCCTGCCACTGAGCATAATTGTGGTCGAGAGACGGAGGCAGCACCGCGTTTGGCAACATACCACTGCTGAGAGGGAGCAAGGAGTCAGTGCCACACCTGGCTACTCAAGAGGACCTTGTGCCCTGCCTACCTGACATCCCCTCTGCCCAGTAACAACTCATTTAATTACCCACAGCTCACACATGGTCCCCACAAAGGCTGAGACCACTCATATTTTAAGGCTTGTGAGTGGCTGTCTGTGATGCAGAAGGGCCACCCCAAATGGGGGTGTGAGGAGGAAGAGAGGGAAGAAAGGACAGGACTGCCAAGCCAGCACACAGTAATACTTAACTCTAAACAGTGGTTTTGGTTACTCTGGTTTAGAACAAGGAAGGGTGTACAAAACCTGGGAATGGGATTACTGTGTAACTTCCTAGAAAAAAAAAGGAAAACCAGAAATCCCAACCCAACAAACAGGCTCTCTCAATACATTTTGCTTGGACAGCTGGCAAACGGCAGGGTGTCGCAGTCGGACACAGAACAATTACTTACTTGCTTGTTACTTTATTTGGCTCCCAAAATCTGGACTTTTTTACACTGAACCATGGAAAAACACGTTCCATTTGCTAAAGGAAAACAACAATCCATTAGAAAAGTTAAGATAACATACACAAAAATTCAAAAACATTCAGCCAAGACCTACTGTAAATGCACAACTAGTAACATTTCATGAACATCAACAACTCTTACAATGTATTATTTTATTCCTGGAAAGACCCAAGCAAGGGTAAGTATGATGACCCTTTGGACTCCAAAAGCAACATGCAGTGGTAGGATACCAAGCAGATTTCAGAATAACTCAGCTCACCCGAATAAAGAAGGACTTGACCATGCTGTTGGCTTTCTTAACCTCTGGCTGCCCACCATCGGAGTTAATGGCTGCTTGAATTATCTTCACGATGTCATCACTAAAATCCAACTGTAAGAAACCCCCCAAAACATTAACAGGATTGTCTTTTGCACAGCTACACCATCTACTAATGTTTTAAGGCAGTAAGCTGAGAATCCAGATGACTATAAGACTGAACCAGAGCATCGACTTAGAAGCAGAAAGAGAATTTGGCTGTGAAGAGTCAAGCAGCCCTCTGCATTTGTAAACTGGCTGGCAGAGCTTCTGCTGCAACTGTTCACTTTTTCCTTCTACCAAGAGCGGACTGCTGACTGGTTTTAAATTCATTAAACTAGCTACATCAAAAGGATTTGCTCAAAACCTGGCACTATCAATGTTTATCAAGCACTTTACAATATACAGTGTTCCTCAAAATTACAGATTCTGTGGGGGGGGAAAAAAGGAAAAGGTTGCTTACTGCAAAGAGAACTGATTTGTTCAACACTAGCATTTTCTCTAAATGACCCTTGAAGAGGTCACCCCTCCACCCATGAATCCTTACTTTTCAGCCGACTGCAGCGAGGCTGTTTGGCCAGGCTTTCAGTCAGAATTTCCACGTGAAGGATGACCTGTCCTGTTTCCATTTACACAAACATCTGAGAGCAAATGGGGTCTAACCAAGTATCACTGCTGGTTAGAAAGCAGTGTATCAACAGCATCAATTACTTATCTCTGGGCCAATATTAACACCAGTGCCAGCCAGAATTATTTTTAGCAGCATGATAATCTGCTTCCTTGTTCCTGAAGAAAAGGCTTAAACCTGCTCAGTTATAAAAACCAGAGGTCATAAAGCAATTCACAGGGTTTATAGTGTAATAGAGTGGAACATGAAAACTTTGACATACCACAGATATGTAACTTCCTTGATCCATCTTTCTTTTCACTCCTTCCAGATCCAGAGGTTGCTGCTCTTCCTGTTTACTGACTTCTGTTAGGACAGGAGGATCAGGACCCTCAGGAGAACTTCTGGATGGGATACTCTCTTCTGTCTCAGGATTTAAATCAGGTGGTTTTGCTGCCTGTGAACATCAGCAATGAGGCAGAGGGACGTTGGCTATTGAAATGCAGCTGTGCTTCATGATACACTCCCAAGCACATTTATTGTCCCAGAGATTCTTGCTAACATGAATAAAAGGAGAACCTGAGTTCTGAATTTCTGTCCAAAATGCAGGAACAATGAAAAGCTCTTAAACAGCTTCCTGCTGTGACCTGCTGTAAGGCGCACAGCAGGGCAGAGCCATCAGCAATAAGGATCAGACTCATTGCTCAGAAGTCTTATTTCTGAATGCGTATTCCAAGACTAAGATCCTGTTCTTCTGTCAGAAAAGCACCTTCACCATCACAGAGCTAAATCCTCCCATTCCTTGAAGAACTTTACCCTATTTTTCTTTCAGCTTCACAAGTCGTATCATAGATACCCACTTCTTTGCTTTCATAGGAATGAACAGAAGAAAGAAGAAATATAAATAAATCAGAGCACGTGTTTTTCCAAGTATGATGCAGACATTTCTGCAGTATGAGGCACAGCAATACCACAGCTCAACTGAATGCCAGGCACACTTCAAGCTAGAGTAACACTAACAGGACACAAGCTCCAGCTTACCTGTCGATACCGTAGCAAGTGGCTGGTAGTTCTGGAATTCAACAGGGCTGTTAAAACCTGCTTCAAGGACACCTGCAGCTCCTTTTCCAGTGCCAGACGCCACTCTGCAGGATGCTGCTCCGTGCAGTTAATGCAGGTGTACGCGACACTCTCAGGCAAGTTGGAGAGGATCTCATACATTTCATCTGGAGACAAAAGAAGGTAAGACAACCATCTGAACTACTTTACAGAAGGATGGATACAGGGAAAAACCCTTGCTCTGCACTTGTTGCCTAACTGAAATGCTTTTCAGGTAACAAAAGCCCCTTGTGCAGCTAACTGAGTGACACTGCCTCAGGGTCAAGTCCTGTGCTTTCAGGATGCCATTGGTATTAGCACTAGTTTACCTGTCACCACTCTACAGGTATTTTTCAGGTAGATTACAATCACTGCCTCATGTTCTTTTGTACTGAAGGGATGAGGATTTTCTTACCAGAAAGGTTTTCACATTTGGAGTGGACCCAGCGGTCACATTTCCCACACTGCATCATCTTGCTCTCATAGTCGTCATCATCGTAGCATTTGTCACAGAGAGGACAAAAATTTCCTGAAAATAAAATGGGATTTTTATCAGAAGTTTGGATGCCAAACATATTAAAGGCTGGGTGGTTACTTCCTGGTGTGCCAAGAAAGCAGCTCTGAACACCCCTCCTAGTAAGCTGCCAGCACAGTCCCATCTACTGTCATGAGACTACAAAAAACAACTTTGAAAGACCACTGCCTACTCTAGAATTCCATGGCTGGGTGCCCATTTTTTGGGCGTGGTGAGACTTAACAAAATACTAAATGCAAAAGCAAAATGAAAGGACAAAGATGACACATAGGCAAGAAATTAGGTGGAACAATTAAGATTTTCTGTCCTGGGATTTTTCCTCAAAATGTCCCTCTGAGGTTCAAAGGCATCATGTACAGCAACTAACACAAGGAGCAACCACTTTGCAATAGAAATTTGGTTGCTTTTAAGTCCAGAATACTTCAAAATATTTTTTCCTCAACTGCTATTTGAAACCCTGGCCTAGCAGGTATGTAATGATTCCTTTACAAGGCACAGTGTTTACATGCTGAGAGCCCCAAGCTCTGACAATAAAGCAGTGGTGACTTTGGTGAGCCACAGCACGATTTGAGATCCTGGCTTTGACAGGAACTGTTATGTGCTCTTTCAGGCTCGACCTTAACCAGCCTGCACTGCTGCCTGGCCTGTGCCAAGCTCAGCTGTCATGCTGGCCCTCTGCTCACTCATACTGACACTGGCTGATTCAAAACCGAGCAGCTGAGGAGGCTCCTGCTGTAAAGACTCACAACTTCATGTACCTTTAGCAAAGAGTTTGGCACAATCGTGACACAGGGAGAAGTCATGAGACCACTGCGCATCCCACCCTTTGCCTGGTGTTGTTGATCCACAGCTCTTGCAGCGAACACATTTGGTACATATCTGGAAGAAGAATGCATTTGGCAAGAGTTACTTGCTTTTATCCAGCAGTTGCTGTGCTTTCTATGCTAACAACGGATTTCGAAATTTTTAATGACGGCAGAGAACTTATCCAACAGAACAAGGAGTTTCAAATGCTGAAATTTTCACTAGAAAGAAGAGAGCCCACTCCTTTTATGGTAAGATGGTGACAATGCAACAGAAAAAACCATCCAACCAAATTGCAGTATAGTTTTTCTATCCTTCATATTTGCATTGAAGGAAATACCAACATAAAACATCATATGTAGTTGTGGCACTTCTTCTGATCTAAAAATACATAGTCTTATTTTAAAAGAAAACACCTACAAATTCCTAGCACCAAATACACTATTGGCATTTGTCTAGAACAAAAGCTTGACAGATGCAAATTAGAACATTAATCCAAATTGTCTCTCAACACCAATATCAACAGGTTTGTTAAGAAGGGAAATACTTCCATTCTAAAGATCTTCCACTTTATGGGACTACAATCAAAAGACTTACTGTGATCAGAGGACTTGCTACAACTATAAAAAGGTGTAAGCTCTTTAAAAATCCTGCTTGTTCAAGACATATTGTCAACCAGCCACCTCATTATCTGTTTCCAAATGTACCTTCCAATGCAACAGGCACCTTGCCTTGAAAAGCTGAGCTATTGCATCAGAGCAAATCACCTGCAGAGCTCTAGTGTATTACCATCAGTCAACAAATGAATTTCCCAATAAAGAAATTAAAATGCCTCACCCAAACTTTCTTTTTCTTGGTGGGTTTGGTTGGGTAGTTTGGGCCCAGGCACTCAGGGTGATAGCTGTTTCGGCACTTGTTACACTCCAGCAACTGCTACAAGAGTAAGGGGAAAAAACATTGGAGCAGAGACCCTGCAAAGGGATGCAAAACCCTGGACATTTTCATTTTTCAACTGGATCCCTCATTTGGGGCATGAGAAAGAAGCTGCAACAGAGCAACTCCAGATGCCTCCTCCTCAGTGGGGAGACTCTGCACCTCTCTGCTCCTGGCATGTGCTCGCTCGCTGAGCTCCGGAGCGAGAGGAGCTCTGGGAGCAGTGGGGGTGTTGCCAGGTCTCCCAGAGGTTTTGGGGTACCTTGGTGGCCTGGTGCTGTCTCCCACACACGTGGCAGAACTTGCAGCGACGGCAGCACCAGTTCTCCAGCTGGTCCTCCTGGGGCCGCTCGCTCTCCTCCAGGCAGAACTTGTGGAAGGGCTCACAGCAGACCTGGCAATACACAAACTGCAAGGAGGGGGAGAGGCAGGTTTTAGCAAGGCAGAAGCTGCTCTGAGTTCCCAAGCAAACCCCCTCGTGCTCTGAACTACTTTGAATTCTGCTTTACAACTGACCAGAACAAGGATTTCTACTGTAGTATTTTAGGAGGGAAATTGAGTGTGTATTTCAGATAACCCAAATACAGACTGGACAGCTCACAGCCACCGGGAGTCTGGTACCTGTTAACTAAGTGCTCTGAGCATTGACAAAGGCCTACAGGGCCCTTCAGGGTCTCCCTCCTTTGGTCCCTCCCTGTAACACAAGCCAACTGCACCAGAAGACACACTAGTGCAGAAAGTAGGGACATGCAGAGCAAAGAGAGTGTCTTCCTCCATTTAGCCCAGGTGGCCATTAGAAAGCTCTTCTAATTTCTCTGTACCCCCTACAAGGCTGGCAACACTGGAAAAACAATCACCCTTGGGGCAGGAAGACCACAGGCTCACAGGGGACATGGGAATTGCTTGCTGTCTGGAGCACCCTGACCAAGCAGGGGATAGCTCCATGCCCCACTGGGCCTTCTGGACCTCAAGTGCACTGATGTCCGTATCAAGAACTTAACCCCCTTTTCCCTAGTACTGTCTACTCACCAGAACCCAGCCTTTCCTAGAGCATCACTTTCCCAGGTCAGCTGGTCTGAAGATGCTCAGAAGGCACCTATCTACACCTGGAAATGCATTTAACACATCTCAATCCAGCTCCTCAGGCAGCACCAGAACCTTTCCAGTCACGTTTCTCTAACAGTTTGTAGCTCTTGGCAGGTATGGACACACCTGGGAAAGTCAATGCTGCCTAAAGCCCTTTTGCACCGTTGGGCAGCCTTTCTTATTTCCAGTTAAGAGAGCAAAGCTTCTCCTTTACATCAGACATGAGTTCCAAAATTTAGAGACATGGGTGCTCTCAAATACGCAATTCTTCACACCTAATACACCTCCAACGTAAGCTCTGAAGAAGTTTCTAAACTGATTTTAAATACCTTGCACTTGAGTTATCTTGGGACAAATTCTAGCAAGGACAGATTTACATGTGTTATTTTAATTTCCCCTGGATTTAGGTAATTATAGTTTTTATTTATGTATTTTTGTAACAACACAGTGCTGTAACTAAGTCATCAACAGCAGAACGCAATGCTTTACCTCCACATGTCCACTGCTGGCACAGAGAAAACACACCACCCTGGGAGTAATAGGTACCGAGGTGACGATGCCTAACCCACCCATCTCCCAAACATTCTCCACTTCACAGTCCTCCTGAAAGTACAAAAGGACACATCACCATGCAGAACAAGGCATATAACATCAGTACAAAGCGCTCACATGATTGCTGTTTTTTACATTCTGGGCCTGTGATTAAGATGTCTCAAACTGCAATCATTTAAAGGTCTACCTCAGTCTACTTTACAGTGCATTTTGGGAGTCACACCTCGGCGCTGTTCCTGCCGAGAGCACTCAGTGGCCTGCTAGAGCCTTCCCTCTAGGGAAAGCAAACCTGAGGAACAAGACAACGTTTTCCACGATTGCACAATTATTACTAAAAGTGAAATTTCAGAAGAATTGTACTTTATTTAAGCTTCATATTTGTATAAAACATTTATGAGATCTCGCTATAATCTCCAGTATCAACACTTATAGAGGGACTAAAAAATTCTTAGGAAAATATTAATTTTTATTATTATTTCAACAGTGTTGTTCAAAAAAAGTACATGATTTATCATTTTAAAACCCCAGATATACCCCAAATGTTGTGAATTACAAGTTACTAACATTTTCCCCAAATCTTGTTGGCTCAAGTTGTGGTAAGGTTTTAAAGTTCCATCTTAATGGAATAATTCTTCATAAACCTCAAATTCTTGCTCATCCTCACACATTGACAGTTAAGGTTTTAAAGCTTTAAGTGTCTCTTCATCCAGTATTCTAATTATAAGGAAAAAAAAGGCATAACAAGCTTCTAAAAATCAACCGAGTGACTTTTCATGAGGCTCCTATTTGCGGTTCCCTTGGAAAGGTACCAGACACACAAACTCAGCAGTTACTGCCAGCACTCTCAGGGGACTCTAGTTCCAGTGTCTAGAGCCAGGGAACATTCAAATACTTAAAACATTTTGTCCTCTACCTTGAAATCCACTCGGATTCTGTGGACTCCATCTGTAGGTGGCTTTTGCTTGGAACTGCTGCCGTTAGTCAGAGTGCTGAGCAAGTTCAGCGTGCTGCTCTCTGGCTTGCTTAGAGGAGGGGGCTTTTCCTGGTCAAGCAAAGGAGCCTGCATTAATCCCGACCCTGGACACCAGAACTTACCCAGCAGTTATATCCGATGCCATAGATAATTCAGACAGACAGACCCCCAAACCAGCACAGAATTAATGAGTGTGTCGAAGCTGCAGGGAAGTGACCATTCTGCAAACCATTCCCTAAGAGCATTCCATATGCAATTACAGTTGTAATCCCATGTGCTGCATTTCCCTCTACCATCCTGTTGTTCTCTCCCATCAGGGTATGGGTTGGTCTTTTGCTGCAGTGGGGCAGCTCTGGGTGTAATTAGGCCCTGCACACTTCTCCCTCAGATTTACATAAGACAATTCTTTTTTTTCCACAATGGAGCTGTTTCTGAGACAAAGGTAGTTCCACTTTTTATGGAAAAGCTAGTCTCCACCCCCAAACAAATCTTAGAAACCAAAATGACATCTAAACTGAATCTTAGGCATAGGCCATGTTTTTTGGTATCCACAAGGAAAAAAACTAGCATCCTTAAGAACCAAATTAAAAAAAAAATCTGCAAAGGGTTACACAATATGGTTCTACTTTCTAGACAGAGAGAAGTTCCAGGTGCTTGAAATTTTACTGACTGTACAAAAAACAGTATTCACCTTTTCTTTTGGTTTCTGTTTCACAGGGAAAGTTGGACGGGGAGCAATTTTTTTCTGTTTGCTTTGTTCTGTGCCTAGGAAGGGGGGGAAAAATTATGAGTATTTCAAGTAACTAACAGCCACCTGTAGAGAAGAAAAGGGAAAAAAATCAGCTGGGTAACATGCGATGAGTTCTAGACTAGAACTTTTCCACCCTCTTCTGTGGCTGCACCTCACCAACTATGAGCAGACTCCTCGAGGCATGACTAGAAGAGTTTGCTCTGCTAACAATCTGGAGCACTGTGGGTGCAAAGCCACAGAAATCCCAGAACTGCCTGGCTGGTCACTGTTCATGCTGCTCTGCACTACATGCAATAGTGGACTATGCTTTTGTAATAAAAGATTGCATCCTCCTGGTTCCACATTCATACTGGGAAGCTGACAGACTTAATAATACTGAAAACATACTTCAGGACTGCCACAACTACATGGCTCAGTCCCAACCAGGATGGTCATCTTCCTGCCCCAACATACACTGTGGTTCAATAAAAAGGAAGCCAATTCTAAGCATAACTTCCAAAACGATCTGCTGTAATTTCACCACACCATAAAGAATTTATCATATTTAAAACCCAACAGTTTTTACTGGTACTGTTACTTGACATGACTCAAACACATTGAGGATAAATAGTCCCATTTACCTATTTCTGGCTGGGGAGTCTGCTTTTTCTTGGGCTCAGAAGTGCTAAGTTTAGGTGCTTCTTTTTTCAAAGGTCCTGAGCTTGGTGGCTGAGAAGCAGGGACCTGGACTGGCTGGGATGTCTGTTTGCCAGCCTTTCTGGTACCAGATGCAGGGACCTGTTTGGGCTCTGACACAGGAATAGAGGAATTCCCATCCTCATGCTTTTCTTCGACAGGCTTACGGGCAGGCTCACTGCTCTTCTTCCCAGCACTCTCTTCTCTTGGTGCAACAGCCTGAGGAGTTTGTTTCTGTCCAGAGTCCAACTGGTTTTTTCCAGAATGGCTTTCTTTCTTCTCATTTGTCTTCGATTTCTTCTCTTTCTTTTTTGCAGCTAGGAAGAAGAAGCACAGATAAAGCAACACAGACAAAATGGTGACTTCAAATGATTTCCTGCTTTTTTGAAACAAGGATACAGACACTTTGATTCAGAATTTTGTCATTCTGTCCTATGAAAGAAAAAAATGTACTCAAAAAATAAACCCATGCACTTGGCTTGTGCTTTCAATCTGTATGCTCATACCTTGGACCCCTATTCTGAGACAGCAGTAAGCAACACCCTCCTGCAGTAACACAGACTCAGAGCTGAGAGCAGACTTTGTGAAGAAGGAAGGAAAAGGAAGCAAAACTACCAGTCCAGTGCTGAGAGACACTGGGGAGTACAAATGCTGTCAGCTCCCACATCTCTCCTGTCCCTTTCAGCTGCCACCACCAGGGCAGGCAGGTTGGCTCCCTGCATAATAACCTTTATAAGCTCCGTGTAGCCACAATGATAGCACAGAGAGCAAAACCTATGAAATGAAAACTTTCTTGTGCTTTTAGCCTACCTTTAGCTTGCTTCTGGAGATAAGCTTTTGAAGGCATCCACTGTAGATTCTGACATTTCCTCATTCTAAAAAGAAAGAACATGTCATGAAATTAGAAGAAAGTTGCAGACATTAAGAGGGCAGTCTGTACTCAACATGAAGAATTGAAAATAACATTATCAATATATGTACTACTTTAGTTCAGACAAAATCAGATACTCTTGGAGTAGGATCAAATTAGGAGACTAAGACTTCTCTAACTTTATTCCCTGTTTGTCTTATGCTTAGCATGTAATGTCTTCTGTATGTTGGGCCAGGCTTTGTTCATGCCTCTGTGAAACCCAGCCTGAGGCCTGGACAAAGCTGCTGAGAGCAAGACTCCTTCCAGCCTGCAGGGTGCTCTCACACAGCAATTCTCACAGCAAGGCTTTATAAATAGCTCTCATACCACAACAACCTACTGGTGTCACTTCAGCTGCTGCCTTTTCAGACATATTATTTAGCCTGGTAAAATCAATGTAATGCAGCAATTTAAAAAAGAAAAATGTTCGGTCTAAGGGATATGTAAAAAAATGACAAGAGAAATCAAGGAAGAGTGGTATTTCTTAATAGTATCCAGAGACATCTGATATACAAGTGTATACAAGCCAGATAAGAATTAGCTTGAAAACATAAGCTCTTCATGAATGCAGCTTGGGAGAAGATAAATATTTATGTGTACATTGCCTTCCTTGCAAAATCCCATAGTGCCTAACAGAAGCCACTGGTCACACCCCAAACACTTCTCAATGACAGTTTTGTCAAACTGGGGAGAATAAACCAGAAGAGAACCCCAGAGAAAGAGCTCCTAACAAGCTCACCTTGATGTGGGGTCTTGACTCTTACACTGTTTGCAGTCCCCTGCTTTGATCCAGCCTCAGCCCAGGCCAAGCTCACTCCAAGCTCGTGCTATAGGGCAGATCAGCTGGTCCTGGCTGGGAGCGTGGGTACACTTATCCCAGTCAGCACTGGGATTAGCTGAACAGTTTCTCAGACACACTTACTTGCAGCACTGCTTCTTTATATTGCGCCCACCAAACTTGGGTTTGTCTAGACAGTTGGTGCAGACACCACAGTCCTCTGGAACCTGACAGCCCGAACACTGCCCGCAGCGCCTGGAGCGCCGGCCCTTCTTCACTGGAGGTTCTTGCTGTGCCTTGTTTCTGGTAACCGGCTTGATGGGCTTGATAGGCGGAGCAAGAGGTTCAGCCTCTTCGGAGCCAGCTATCGATGACTTATCTACCAAAAGAACATGTCTGATGTGAACTTGCTGATGTCAAAGAATGTTTCAGAAGTGTGTAATTTAGTCAATTAAAGACTAAGTTCATGTGCAGAGCCACAGAGGTGCATGTGTGTGTGTGTATATACATGTATGTATATGTGTATATGCACACACATTCCTCTGCAGAGCACAAGTTTGGTGCACAACACATGCATTTTACACAATTCCCAGTGGCTGAAAGGATTAACCCTGTTTGAGTGCCACTGTAAAGGAGAGCACAGAGCTCTTTAACATACTTTCCCTCATTAATCACTTGAAGTCCTCACTGTAAGCACTCAACAGAAGCTGACAGTGTATGAACCCCCATATGGAAACCAGAAATCCTAACTCACCATCATTCCCCATGGAAGACAGTATCTTCTCTCGCTCTTCCCACGGTAAGGCACTCAGAGTGGGCATGTCATCAGGAAACACTGCTCGCTTGCGACCCAGCGCAACAGCTGCTCTCCTGCAAACATGTTTTATGCGTGGTCCTCGGACTGACGTTTCTGACGAATCGCTCTCTTGACCCTAGATTTCAGAACATGAGAATGGACAGAATTCCTAAGAAAGGTATCGAAATGAGGCTGAGAAACATGTAATGGAAACTTCTAAGCAGAGATAAATTATATCTTAGCTTGTACTTTGTAAGAATCGTGATAAAAACAGAGATTCAGCCTTCTAAGCCTCAGTTATCCAAGAGGATAAATGCAAGAGAACAAGAGGTTTCACTCAGTTGGAATTGCAAGGTTAGTTTCTGCCCACTACTGGAAAGCCAATTTGCTCGTGAAGCCATGTTATCAAGGTACTGACATCACAAACACCAGAGTCCACTGAAACTGGACCAGCAGCCAACTCATCTCCCTTTCTGACAGGTAAAGAGGACTGCAGAAAAGGGTGGTTTTGGCATGTGGGACACAGAAGAGAGGAAAGTGGGAGGAAGCAGTACCCAAATCAGATGCAAAATCCCAATGGATTTTCCTCCCTCCCAGATCACCATGCAAAGTTAGAAAACAAAGAGAGACTAAGGAACAACTTTCTCTTCAGAAGCCAGCCTTACACTCAAGGAGAGCCCATAAGAAACCTCAAGGCCAAGACAGACACTGCATTTTGCTGGAACGGTGCTTTTCAGAGTGAGTGCTACACTACTCTAGATGATCACTTTGCTTAGATTTATTCAGAGAAACCCAATAAGCAGCCATGCCACACTGGTCTCTAAAACACACGCAGCTCCCCCCTGAGCTGACTACACAGCAGCTCCCTCTTCCCCTCAGCTTCTGCCCAGGGCTCCTCGTTTTCCGATCGTTTGCCATCTGTTGCACTAACAGCTGCTTAGCTTGGCACGTTAATTCTTCACGCTCAGGACACAAAAGCTACTCGTGACTTTCAGCACAAGTTCAAAGTAAGATGCACTCTAGCAAAAAACTCAACTTGGAAAATGGAATACCTGTGCTTTTGGCTGATCTGCTTGTTTTAGGGACTTGCTCTTCTCAATCTTGTACAGCTGGGCTTTTGCCTTTTTCAGAAGACTGGCCACCCTCTTGTCAGTCATTGGCAGTTTGTCTGCTTGAGCCAACATAGAGCTGATGGAGGAAGCGGAATGTTTAACAGTGCTTGATGAAGGAGTAGAAAGACGCAGAGCTTTATCCTTCTCCAAAGATGGCACAGCGGGGCTGAGGTCCAGGTCTGATTTGTCTAACCCCCCTCTACCTTTCTTGGATGTTTTGGTTTTGACAGCTGCTGTATCTACCAGAGCAGCAGTGGAAACATCTGCTGCAGGATCGACTGCTGTAGACTTCCTCCGCCCGGCAGTTTTTTTGGCAGATGATGATGCTGCAACGTCTTCACTGACAACTTTTTCTTTGGGCATTTTACCTACAGGAAACAAAGCAGAGCTACTCTGAATTTCGGACCCTTTTCTCCTTTTCTCTTTCCTTGACTCCCGTTTGTTCTCCTTTTCTCTCTCTCTGTCTTTCTCTCTGTTCTTGTCCTTCTCCAGGCTTTTGTCAGCATCTTTATCTTTGGAGAGTTCCTCTGCTGCCCTTTCCTTGCTTCTGCCTCTCTCTGTCTGGGAACTTGATGGGAACCAAGGGAAGAGAGGAGTAGGGCTACTAGATGAGAAAGGCTCTGCTGGAGTGCTCGTCTGCTTCCTCGGTCTCTGGCTTCTTTCTGCTGACTCCCCAGACTGCGACAGGGAATGGGAGGGAAAAGTAAAAGTTGAATTTAAGGCACTAGTGGCGAGAGAACTAACTGAAATGCTAGTTAATGAGGAAGAGACAGAAGACTGTGGGGTGAGAGTTGTCAGGTCAGAGGTACTAAGCCTCCCGCTCCTCGTCCTCATGGAGTGTGACGGAGATCTGGGCTCTGATCGGATGGGGCTGAACGCTTTCCTCTTCCGTCTCCGAGAGGACACGCCTGCGGCAGAGGTCCCTGTAGCGGCACGACCCACTGATGAGGGCAGGGTTACAGACTCGAAGATGCGGGAGTGAGCCTCGCTCGGCGTGAACCGGGGCGCTCGCAGCAGGGGACTTCTCTTGGGCATATCAAACCTGGCTCCAGAGTGAAGCGAAAACAGACGGGTGGGAGCTGTCGCACCTGGCGTTGAGAAGCCAGACGCAAAGCCAACGTCCTCCGGTGTCAGCGGCGGGGGTCTGAAGTTATCAAATATCGGTTTGCGAATCAGACCCTCTTTGGCATATTTTGCTGATGAGAAGTACTGTGGCTCTGACCTGGAATGTTTCAGGGAGGTCCACCTAAACGTCGGCTCTCGCAGAATTGACTTGCGTTTCTCTTGCATCGGTGCAGCAGAAGCAGGAAGAAAGGGTGAGGCCAGCGGTATGGTCGGAGGCATAAGCCAAGGGGTATGGTCCGAGATGCTGGAAGCAGGCTGAAGTGGTGGGGGGGGAGTGAGCAAAGGGGGAGGAGGAGAGGAGGAGGATTGCTGCTGTGGCACATTTGGTAAGGCTGACAGCTTTTTTGCAGTCCTCTGGCCAAAACTTCTTTCTGTTATTGAAAATCTTCTGTTTCTCCTATCGCCGTTATCATTTTCAGGGGACTGAGAAACAGGCAGTGGAGTGTGAACTTCAGGAGTATTGCTTCGCTCCTCAGAAAGCGCCTGCATCTCCTCAGAAGCCTGGGAGTCCGTAGATGTATCCACGCTGGGGCTGCTGGACCGGGAGGAGTCCGAAGACATCTGAGACGAATGCTGAGAAGCTGCGCTGGACTTTTCACTGGAGCCACAAGATGTAGCACTGAACCTGCTGTTTGGCGTGGATTCTAGTCTGGATATTTTAATAGGAGGATCGTAGTCTTCATCCTCAATAAATCGTTTGGGTGTTTTGATAATCCGTGAAGAGATCGCACTCACAACCGGCATGATGAACTGTCGGATATTTTTGAGCTGGGTTCTCCCCTTCCTGCCCTGCAGTTTGGCTGCTTCTTTCTCAATCTTTTTTTGTGCTCCCTTTTTAGCCCTCTGCAAGAGTTGCTTGGCAATTGTGGCATCCGTCCTTTTGGTGGAAGGTATAATCCTGACGGGCTTAATCCTGCGTGGACTCTGTCTGACAGCGGTCTTCTCTTCCTTTGTGAGAGGCGGCGTGCCATCCTTTTCTTTGCGAATCCTCTGAGGCTTCTCCAGCTGCGAGTTTATGACTAAAGTTGAGGAAGTCTTTAAACGTTCAGAGGATGGTGGCCTGCCTCTCCTGCGCACAATCTGAACGCTCTTCCTCCCAATCTGAAGTTTTGCCCCAGGCTTAAACTTAGATTTCAGTGGGGAGAGCTTACTAGTTCTTAATTTCTTGATTTTAGTTGCTTGCTGAAATGTAGTGGATGGTGACCTTTTGATTTTTTTCAGACTCTCTTTTTCTTCTTTGCTGCTCTTCTGAATGTCTGATGTGTCCTTCTCTTGTGACAATTTGAACTTCACACTTGTAAGTGTTGGAGGTCTTCCTCGTCTTTTTTCCCTACTCTTTGACTCCTTCTTCTTTACTTTCTCCATGGATGTGGTTTCAGACTTGCTCGAAGGGGAACACACCGACGAAGAGTCTGACAGTACAGCTGAACTTCGGTCAGAACTGCTCCGGGGCCTCCCACGAGGTTTCCGTGGACTAGATTTAACTGAGAGGGAAGTAGAGAATGCAGAGAACATATTAAATTACTCTGAGTGCGGGATCAGCATTACCCAGGTCACACGAGTATTTACTCAATATCAGTGACGCTGCCCATACAAGTTGCCAAAACATTTCAGATAATCAACAAATTAAAACACTATTTTATCACTATATGTAGAGAGTAGCTTCCCAATAAATCTCTTCTCCCACTTAAGATATCATGGAGATAACTTTTTAAAAATGCAAGCTTGCCTTTTCCCAACAGTTACATACGCAATGGCACAAACCCAGTACCAGCCTCATGTTGGGAGGGGGCAATAACTCTCAAGGGCACATGCCACCTTTTAAACACATCACATAAACAGATCACAGCTAAAAAAATCCTTCTCTAGCACAAGTCAAACCTCTGACATGGGGTTTCAGATACTGGTTTCATCAGTATAACTCTTTTAGTCAAAGTTTCCCCTGTTCCTTTCCAGATCAGACATGCAGAGTCCAAAATCAACTGTGTTGAATCCAAAGACTGGGGTGGCTTTTGCGGTGGATGAGATTTGATGGAATAGGAGAGGCACAGCAAAGCAAGGAAAATAGAAAGTCAACACCCAATCCTGCAACTTGAACTTACCTGTGGGGGACCTGGTGGGACTTCGTACTTTGACTTCTTCATCTGAACCAAAACCTAAAAACTGTTCATCCTGCAATGAGAAAGCGGATGGAAGTTTGAGGACGTAGATAATAACATTACAAAGAACTTCACTGTGATCAAAGGACCAAAGGATTCTAGAGGATTTTCCTTCCCCAAAGAAGATAGTGGCATTTGTTCTTCTAACAAACAATTGCTACAAAGGAAACACAACTTTTATATACACATACACAGCAGCTACAGTTTACAGCTATGAAACAATCAAAAAGAGTTATGGTGAAACAAAGGATAAATATATAGAGAAAAAACCCTTAATGCATAAAATCTGCTGCTCATATAAAATCACAAAGCTCTGCTCCTGTAAGCCATTATTCAAACCACTCTAAAGACATACTCCAGCAAAAGAAGGTGTTTATTATTCTAGTACAGACATAGTCCAACTTCCTGCAAACTCATGTAAATTCTCTCTTTTTACTTCACTTCAGACTTGGTCTTTAGGAGAGATGAAAATATGAGTTATGCTCTGAAGCGCTTCCCTCTGACAGAGGCATGAGGTTAAAGGCTCCCTGTCCACATTGCAGCAGGTGTGTCAGGGAGTCTACGTGTCAGTCCCATTCATCTGCCACCCAAATGCATGGTGACACCTTTATGTTTGTATGTAGTTACACCCTTCCTAATCCATTTTTACCTCAAGTATTTATATTGGCCAGTCTTAACTCTCCTGTGAACTTTGAAAGCAGAGATGTCACCTGTTGCTCTTCCCTTCAAAGCACTGAGCATGCTGAGCTTTGAGAAGGGCAGGCACTGTGAGAACAGTATCCTGGGAGTGAAAAGGGGCAACACTGTGAAAGGTGGAGGCGAGCTGTGCAAAGAAGTATCAGTGTTCCCTTACATTCTGCCTACTAATTTCTACATGGAATTCCTATTTCATCTTCTAGGACAGACCATGAAGGGCATCTCAGCTAGTGAAACCACAGTCTGGTTTTAAAGGAATTGAACCACACACACTGAGACCTACACCTGTGTCTGTAGGAGTGTTGTGATTTGATGAAAACCAGCAAGGCGTTAGACCAAATTATTTCTCAAAATCTTCTGCCTGGTTTCTGTCTAATGAGCTCCAGTATAAACAATTCAAATACAGTAAGTGTTCTGACCAGGCAACCATCCAGGTTCTCAATGCAGATAACGCTCTGGCCAGTCAAATACAACAAATACAATCCCCCTGGGCTACGGTTCATCACTGTAAGGCATCGCCAGCAAACGCTGCAGGAGGAGGGGGCAGCCTTGCCCCTCCTCACATCCCTGCTGCCTATCTGCTCTTTGCACTTGCAGCAGTGATGCCAAGAAAACCGGAAAAAGCAATGATAAAGCAACACAGAAGAAACAAAACGATGCCAAAGCGGCATTGCTTCTGCCCGAGGCACCTTGCATCACGCAGCACCCCTGAAGGCCATTCCCGGGAAGGGAGAAGCTACTGCTTCCCAACTCGCAGGCTGCAGCAGGAGCTGCCGGCTCGCAGCACTGCGGATCAGCGGCCAGTCACGCCTGCCTGCCGCTCCCGAGCACGTGGGCTCGCTGCAGGATGTAAACACTGCTGTGCTGTGCTCTGGGCTGGGCTGGGCTCTGTGTTCTGCAGGCGGGGGAAAGGTCCCCAGCCCCGACAAAGGGACAGGCTGCCAGCGGAGACAGGTGCACTGAGAAGGCACGCAGAGGAATAACAAGCACCTAAGGACAGTGGGGTTTAGAAAGGCAAAGGGAGCAGACGCTCGCTCAGCACAATTTCCTGACTTGCACAGCCCTCCAAGTTCTGTGGCTACTATGGATCTTTTCTTCATTTTGTTATTCTGGATCCTACAGTCATTATTATTTTATCTGTGGCTTCCAAATTAGTACTTGCCATATTTTTGATAATTGCCTGTCATAATCTGTGGATTAGAACTTGCATTCTTTTCAAACCGAGCTCTGTTACCTTACTTTTCCAATTCTGGCTTTGGCCTGACAGTCTGGGAATGGCCATTTTTGCCCTGTTTCCTACCAAGAAGTCACTAGAAGTGTCTACAGCAAAAAAGCTCCCTCCACAAAACAATTGCTACAACCACAAGTAGTATGACTAATACATCACTTGTGTATGCTTGTTTGGTGATGCTCACGAGTGTATTGATGAACATAAAGTGGTCACTGTCACTACCTGAGAAGGCAGCCCTGGGACCTGCCAGAGATCAAGAAAGCCACTAAGCACCACTACATGTTTGCCAGGCTAAACCATCCAGTTGGCCATCACAAGTCAAAATGCAGCATTGAGGCAAAGGGGCAGGAACAGCTTCCCTCCAGTTTTTCAGAAGTGACTACAAAGCATGACAGATGGAGAGTGATTAAAAACCATAATGATTTTGAACATGACCTCATTTACCTGAAAAAGAATAATGCAATGCAAAAAAGGTCACTCAGGATTATTAATGAAAGGACAAGGGAAGGCTTGCCTCGTGCAAGACATGAAGCCTAACAAGGCACACACAGGACAATCTCTCAGGGCAGCAGAGCTTCCATGTACATCTCTGACTCAAACATTATCCCACCTGGGTTCAATCTCAGATTTGTGAGCTTGCAAGCAAATGTCTATCACAATGCTCTTGAGCAAAACTACTTTTCAAAGAATTTCCAAGTAAAGAGCTTGGAGGAAGATCCACCTTTAAAGGAGAAACTACCATGCAGGTTCTGACTGAAGTTCCCATCTCTGTCTGAGGAATAACAGTATAACTGATACTGCTGTGGATCTGTGAAGTTGCAGGGGACTGTCACCAGCACTAAACCAGCAATGCAACTGCTCCAATCAGTACTTAAAAAGGTTTATTTAATTTTACAACAGATTCAGCTGACTGATGATATACTTTTTTTCCCATTCCCCATCCTGGTTTTGGCCCAAATTAGACAGTACCTCACCTTCTCATAAAGGGATAAGCTATTTTTAGAAGCTCATTCAGATTCCTGCTTAGTAACTACAGCACAGTATCTACCAGACTCCTCTGCTTTCAGCAGAGTAAACACCCTTGGAGGTTGGCAATTAGAGACAAACACTGAGTGCACTCTGTGCTGGTGCTGGGAACAGAGTGGAGTCATCTGGGATTTCAGGGAGATGCTTCCCAAGCCACAGCTTGTGATGCAACTTCAATAATAAGCAGCAGAGCACTTGGGGTGACCATTATGCACAGACTCAGATGAGGGCCCACTCATCCCTTCATTGTTTAATTCAGTGAAAGTTCTGATTGGAAGTGATGCACAGACTTTATTGGGGTTTTGCCTCGGAGCAGCACCGACCTACAGAGCACATCCCAAGAGCACAGGAGAGCTCCTGGCTGGGTCACCTCCACGTGACAACCCCCAAACTACAATGCTGCAGCTGTACCCTTGGGAATTACACATGGCAATACAACCGTGATCAGGATTGCAGCTTCCAGAGTCCCTTGGATGACACCTAATTTTAAAATTTGAAAATGCAGAGAGTGCCTGTTGTGACAGTACTACCAAGCATACAGATCTGTCTTGCCAGCTTGCTAGAAGGAAAATGAGAATATCCAGAGTTAGAAAGTAACAGTACAGCTACTCTCTGGTCAAGTTGCAAGCAGCAGACCAGACTAACTTAAAGCAGCAGCCCACTAACAACACAACTGGTCCCTGCTTTCCACAGAGTCCTGGTTCCATTCTGGATGAGAAATTCTGAATTACACTTTCCACTCTGAACACAGAGTGCCTATTAGAGCACCTGAAATGCTCTCATCCTGGTCAGAACAGGCTTTCAGTAATACCACTTCCAAGGAAGAGGGTTAGTCAAACCATTGCCTAGAAAGATTCAGCTTGCAGATGGTGAGAGAAAAGCACTAGAGTTGCTGTACTGATGCATTAAAAAAGTCTTCTGTAGTGGCAAACTTATCTTTCACTCCTAAAGAAATATATTTTCTAAAGAAATATTATTAAAATCAAACCATGCTTCAGCTCAGCTCCAGGGGAATAGTTAACTCCTCTCTGGGAATTCTGTGCTATCCCTGAGAAGTAAAGAACCACTGACTGAAGGAGTTACCCAGTTTCTTCCCTTATTTCCTCCAAGGGGGTGCTGTAAAACCTGAAGTTCAGTGCTCAGATGCCACCACAGAAGCAGGTGGTGAAACACTGTTTCGAGTCTGTCTGGGGAGCTTTCCAGCTGAAGGAAGCACAATGTCTAAAAGCCCCCAGAACAATCTGGTCAGTGCATTGCTGCTGCTCCAAAACTGCTCTGCCTGTCACTGGTACCATGGCCACCTCCACCTCCACATTAAACACTCGGGCAGATTTACAGCAACTGTTCAATGTAACACTAGGAGAGGAAATTTTGAGGCAAAAAGGATCTTAATGGTCATGGAGGTAAAACATTATCTGTACATCCAGCTCAGGCGTGACTGTGGTGGCAGTATGGAAGCCACTGCTGCCCAGCACATGGATCTAGAACCATTTCCAAACATGCCAGCCATTGGAACATCCACAACTCCAACATTCACCTTGTAGAACATTATGCCTATGTAACAGCACCATTACCACAGGCACCACCACCACATCCCGCTGCCAATCTTGGGCATCTGCAACTTTCAGCCAATGCAAATTTCCCTTCAGGGATGGGCAGGGAGCTCTGAACTGACAGGCAGACCAGATATTTAACAACTGTGTTTATGAATCAAGAAAACACAACCAAATTCTCCTTATTCCTACAGTGTCACTCACACTGAGCTGAAGGGCCAACGCACAGTACAAACTCTGCTGTTCAAGCAGTTACAGCTTTACTGTGCAAAAAGTCCCGTTGCCAACTCTCGTGGTGCTAAAACCGAGTATCAAAACGTCACTCCTTCAACACGAGCCAGTTTCGAGATAACTCAGCACAACACTGAGCTACAGCAGAAGGCAAGGGTTTGCACAAAGTGACTTGCACCTGTGGAAAAGGCCCTGACACTCCAGAATTCAGGTATATTTTAAACAAGAAATAAAGTCTGCTATGTACCATAAAATGGCCAAGGAGACAAGGGAAAGACTGAGCCTAATACTTGTTCTGGACTTCAATGTTTTTCCTGAATCAAACTTGGATGGTAATGCCCAAACTCAACAGGTGCCTACAAAAATGTGCACAGGAATGAGGTAAAAAAACCCCAAAAACACACAGACCAAGAGTAGTACATAAAAAGATAACACAGCTTATTCCCCTGATCTCCAATGCCTCCTAACCTAAAGCAATTGCTCAGTTTATTCCCAATGCAGAATGCCAACTCAGTTGAAGACTGTAAGTGGCTTGGTTCAGGAAGACCCTCAACCTTGTGGAAGAGAACAGTGTGAGCACCAGGCAGTTATTGAGAGGACATGGTGAGCCCTACTACAAAGGAGTCTTCTGGAAGCCCCCTTGTAGCTGAACATCTTCTCCCAGAGCAGGTACCACATGGGTTCCCACACCACACACAGCTGCCCTGTCCTCTAGAGAGACCATGGGTGGCACCCACATGCTGACTTCCTACATGTATCAGAGCTCTTTTCACAGCCCCACTCCTACCCCATGGGGAACTCATACCACAGGACAGAAAAACTTGAGTTACAACTTCTGGTGACTGGCAGCAGCTGTGTGTTCTTTGCTAGGACTACAATGAATGCAGAGTAAGTCACGGCCCAGGAGAACTAGGTCCTTTGATGCAAAAAAGCTTTGTTTCTTGAGCATCACCAAAGGAAAGGAACCAACTCAGCGAATTAACTCAGCCTGAATATTTGAGAGGATCCACTCTCTGAGGATGCCCAAGAGCACCAGCACAGGCTGCAAATCCAGAGTGAGGGAAAACACCCAGGGTCTGTCCCTGCCCAGCTCACAAGGGGTCAGGTAAAGCTCAACCTACAGCCACCACCAAGCCACAAGGCAATGTTTATCATTATTTTCCACTGTATGCAATGTTGTTGGAAGTTTTTAGCAGCTAAGTAGAAAAGTGATGCAAGAAGTAGAGTTGTTAAGATCCAGGAGACCCTGTGCTCATCAACTGCCACACCTAGAATGCACTCAAGCTATTTTATTTTAATGCAAAAATGCCCTAAAGGCCAAACTCACAAAGATATCTCACAGATGTTTTGAAGCTGTTTTGAAATGCAAAGATATACTTTAAGACAATTGGAATTAAACAAACAAACCACAGACCAATGTCATCTTAGGAAAAAAAAAAAAGAGAAAAAAAAAAACAAAAAGGAAAAAAACCCCAAAGCAACTTGCCTCCCCCCACACGAAAACCTCCCAGGTTGTTAACTCTGTGGTCAGCTTGGTTAGCCAGATCTCAGTCATTTCTGCCCCTGAACTAGCACTGGTGAGATATTAACTGCTTTCCAGAGGACACGGTGAATTCCACTGAGCCATGTCTACTGCAGACAGCCAAATGCACAAGTATCCCAAAGCACAGCCCCTGAGGTGCCGGTGTTAATGAGAGGGCAGTGCGAGTCACACCCCAGAGTCTGTGCAGGTGAGGGTAGGAGCGATCCCACGCTCAGCTCTGCCCTGCCAACACAGCCCTGCTCCTCCCGCACCGCGGGAGCTGCTGCTCTGCAGCCCAGGAATTCCTCCAGCTCAGCCGCGAGCCATGAGCTCCACTTCATGGCACCCAGCAGAAAACGCCAAAACGAAGCAGGAAAGATACGGGAAAACCGTATTTTCATGTGTGTTTTAATAAACTCAGCTACGGCCAGCGATGGGAAAGGAAAGCAACTGCTCTTTAAGTGGGCTAAATACAGACAAAGATACGTTCACCCATCCTGTAGCTGATACCCTGCCTGGAGAAGAAGAGACAAAACTGGCCCTTCAAACACCCATAAAGCCCTCCTGCTACAAAGGACCCGGGGAATTCTCCTGTCGGCGCAAGGACGATGCAAAACAAGAAGGGGGGGGATAGGAACGCTGCAGCTTGTAGTAAGTAACACACCCCCATCATGTCTTCCCTGTTCTGTCAATAGGTGGGTTGTTGTCAGACTCCCGCTCCGGCTGCCTTAGAAAAGCTTAAAAAAATAAAAAATGAAGGCAGGAAGAAGAGCAACTGAAATTTAAAAAAAAAAAAATTAAAAAAAAAGGGAAAAAAGGAGACCCAGCGCTCCGTGTGCCAGCGAACGGCCTCACACCGGCATCCACGGCGGCGAAAGGGAGGAGGAGGAGGAGGAAGAGGAGGAGGAAGAGGAGGAGGAGAGCCGGTGCGGGCCCGCAGGAGGGGCTGACAGCGCGTCCCCCCGCCGAGCATCCCCGGGGTTTGGGGATCCCTCCATCCATCCCTGCATCCCTGCATCCCCCCACGGTACCTCGGTGCTGCCGGCGGCGGGGCGCGCTCCGCATCCCCATCCCCATCCCATCCCGCCCCGCCGCGGGCGCGGGAGCGGCGGATAATGGAGGAGGAGGAGGAGGAGGAGGAAGAGAAGGAGGAGGAGGAGGACGCACCGGGCGGTGAGTCGCGTGCGCGGGGAGGGACCGCGGGGGCGGCGGGACCGGGAACCGGGCACCGACACCGGGCACCGACACCGGGCACCGGGACCGACCCCCGCCCGCCGGGCCCCGCCGCCGCCCCCCCCGCCCTTTGTGCGGGGCGCGGGAGGTGTGTCGGGCGGGCTGTGCGGGTGCGGATGGATGGGTGGATGGATGGATGGGTGGATGGATGGATGGATGGATGGGTGGGGAGGGAGGCAGGCAGGGAGGCT
>JAWWEE010000062.1:6851340-6861998 GCA_035221455.1 Xenops minutus | reverse complement strand
CATGCCGATCCCCGTCCCTCACCGCCGAGCAGCTCGGGCCCGCGCTGCACCAGCCGCTGCACCAGCCCCTGCGCGGCCTTGGCCATCGCTGCCCCGCGCTCAATGTCACCGCCGCGCCCGCGCCCGGCGAGCGCCGCGGACAGCCCGCCGCGAGGACCCCGCGCACCACGTGAGCGGGGCGGGGCCGAGACCCGCCAGGGGCCGCGGGTTCGAGACCCGCCCCGGGTTCGAGATCCGGAGTGGGTTCGAGACCCGCCCCTGTTCGAGATCCGCAGTGGGTTCGAGACCCGCGCTGGGTTCGGGGATTCGACACCCGTCCCGTGTTCCAGACCCGCACCGGGTTCGGGGATTCGAGACCCGTCCCGGGTTCGAGATCCGCATTGGGTTCGGGGATTCGAGACCCACACTGGGTTCGAGACCCGTCCCGGGTTCGAGACCCGCACCGGGTTCAGGGATTCGAGACCCGTCCCGGGTTCGAGATCCGCATTGGGTTCGGGGATTCGCGACCCACCCTGGGACGCAGGTTCGAGACCCGTATCGGGTTCGAGACCTGCCCCGGGTTCGGAGATTCGAGACCCACCCGTGTTCGAGAACTGCATCAGGTTCGAGACTTGCCCCAGGTTCGAGATCCACACCTACCCCTGGTTTGAGACCCGCATCGGGTTCGAGGTGTGCCCTGGGTTCAAGACCCACCCCAGGTTTGGGGACTCGAGACCTGCACCAGTTTTGAGATCTGCACTAGGTTTGAGACCCGCACTGGGCCCCCAGGTTTGAGACCTGCCTCGGGTTCGAGACCCGCACCGGATTCGAGACCTGCTCCCTCCAGGGAAGGACTCAATCCCTACAACCAAGCCCCCAAAGAGGGGAGCCAGAGCTCCACCACCAGCTGTGAGATCATCTCTTATGTTTTATTCCCAAGGCCTGCCATTCTCAACAGTCATTTGGGAATTAAACCCTCCTACACGCCAGGCATGTACAAGTCGGGTGAACTGTTCCCCTTCCAGTGTGTCCCCACATCCTACCCTGGGGGCAGCTGGAAGCATTGCTTTCACGTAGTGAAGGGATGGTTACAGTTTAAACACAGAACGGAACAGAGGGAGGTGTTCACTGTCACTGGAAAAGAATGTGGCTGACACAGAGAACAGGTAACAGAGGGCCGGGGCACCAGGCTGTGGTCTTGCCCCGAGGCAGAGGCTCAAAGCTGTAGTGCAGTGGAAAGTCTTAGTATTAAACAGTGAGTCTTGAAAGGAAAAGAGAGAACAAGGGCTGGAAGGGAAGGTCTGAGGACAGACTTCCTAAGTGGTGGCAATGCACTAAACGTGGTTGTCGTTGGGGTGGCAGCTCCAGCCATTACCCCTGCATGGCATTGATCTCGCTCGTGATGGGAGGGCTGGGGACAAGATCCAGGTTTTCAGTTCAGCGTGTCCTCCAGCTCCTCCTTCTGCTTTTTCCTCTCCGCAAGCCACCGCTGGATCTTCTCTTTCAGCTCTGTGTTTGGTCTGATCTGGTCCATAGTGAGGGGGCTCCGATTGAAAGGATCCGTCTGATCGCTGAAAGACAAAGCATTAAGGAGATAAAGAGGGAAACAGGCCAGGAAAAGCCATTGGAAAAGTGAAATAGATCCCCAAAAGCATGAGGTGCAAGGGCTGTGCTGCACACCTGAGGAGGTGCCGGGCTATAGTTGAGCGGTCCACAGTGACACGGGAGGAGGGCAGGATCACAGGGTCTGACATCAGGGTGCTCATGATTGGATCCAGGAATTCATCACAGGCATCTGCATACGTCTCCTCTTCCTGCTGCTGCCGGTCTGCAAGAGACTGGGGAAGCACACACAGCCTTGAGGGACACAGCTTCCCTGTTCTTTAAAAACCAGGGAGCATCCACAGCTCCATACAGGCAGCGTGCCCTCCCAGCTGCCCCACCTCAGCCAAGCTCTACTCCCAGAAATCCAGCTCCACACCAAACATGCAGCAACACATAGAGGGAAAAGGATGCAGGGAGCCAGCTCCATCTTTTCTTTGTACATTAAGTTCCCTCCAGTGCTCACCTTGATCCTCTCAGCCAGGTTACTGAAAGACACTATCATGTTGCCAGGCTTGTTGATTTTCTTGAGAACCCGCACGGTCTGGGCAAAGAGTGTTGGTGAGTAGGAGCGGCCATCCTTGGGGACTGTGGCACAGAAGTTTTCTTCATCCCTGCACCACAGTTACAGGACAGGATAAATTTACGAATCTGTATTTACCAGGCTGCAAAACAGTCCCCACTGCAGCCACGTTCCCATGGCTAAGAACTCGGAGCTGGAGCAAAGCTGAGTGTAACAGCATTTCCACCACGATACCTCTGCCACCCCAGAGGCTTGCTCCCCCTCTTCACCTACCCAAGGTTTAGGTAGATGGTGCAGATGTCAGACACGAGCTGCTGTGGCTTGAAGTCGAACTCACTGAAATCTTTCACTTTCAAAGCTCCCATTTTAGGCCCAACCAGGTGTTGCAGGAAGTAGTTAAGCATGGAGATGATGCGCTCGGCAAGGAAAGGATGCACGAACAAGGACTTGATTTCTGGAAAGGAAAACAAAGAGTTCACTGAGCTTCACAGTAATCCTATCCTGCTCTGGCCACCCTGAAACCAAGTTCCTGCCCACCTGCTCCAGGTCCTGGCAGGCAGGAGGGGCCACTGTCCCTACCTGAGGTCAGGAAGGCCAGAGTGCCAATGGTTTCATTGGACATGATGTTGTGGAAGCGTGCCAGCTGACCAAACATCTGCAGGCTGGACTCCTTCTCACGGCGAGCCTCTGGGGACAAGCTGTCCCACTCACCCCGGTCCTTCTCAATCTGCTGAACTTTGATCTTGCTGAGGTACTGCAAAACAGAACACCCAGAGAGCTCATTTGGATGGCAGAGCCAAGGAGGTCCATCGTAGCTCAAAACCAGACAGGCAACATCCACATCACACATCTTATCTGCCTAGGGGCAATCAGTTCTCTGGCAGGTAAAAGCTCCCCAGAAAATCCCTTTCTAGCAGCAACAGCAGCTCTGAAAGGAGTGAGAGACAGTCATCGCACACCAGGGACGTGAGGTCACCTGGCACTTGCCTTGTAATCCCAAAGGAGAACTGCCTGGAGACAAAAGACCTTAGTTAGGATAAAACACCTGTGGAAAGGCCAAGGGGATTTGAGAATCAAAACCCACAGTGACTGCTTAAAGCCCAAGTTCGTCCAGATTAGCAACAGGCAGATTTTCCAGTGTGCTTCCTGCTGGATCTGAGAAAGCCCTTTTGCTCTTCTTCATTCTGAGCTGCCTCCTGAGCCCAAGGGAGGGAAGAGTGACCTGCAGACAGGGCCTCAGGCCCCCCTTCCTGCTGCCTTCCCCCCCTTCTCCTAGGGCACTGGCCACACCAACCTGGAATTGCTTTCTGCAAATGTCTACCACAGATTCACCAGGCAGGGCCAGGCAAGCTGACTCTGCTCTGGAGGTCAGTATCACACCCAACCATCACCAGGGAGCAGGAGCTTCTTTACATGATGCCCATGGCATAGCAGCTCAGCCCTACCTGTATGGCTTCATCCAACAGGAAAATGGCATCGTTCATGAGCAGGTTAAGGAAGCGCAAGAAGAGAGGGGGGTTCATTGCCTCCAGGTTCTCTGAGGCGTAATCAGCCAAAGCCTGCAAGGAACAGTGAATTCTGCGTGTCCCAATGGCAGGACACGGATCCATGTGCTCCATACAGAGCTGCACACACACCTCCTGCCTCACCTTTATGCTCTCCCGGTAGGAGTCGGTGCCCCACATGTACCTCAGGATGGGATACATGGGACGGCGGTAGTTAAACTTCTGTTCAAACTGGTGCGGGTCACCTGGGCACAAGCCAAAGGGCATTGCAAGCGGACACTCGCCCACAGGGGTCACACAGGGAACACAACTCCTCCCCTGCTGTGCCTACCTGTGAACTCGATGTCCACAAAGACCTTGATGAGCGCCTCGGCCAGGTGGGCAGCGTGCTGGTAGGAGCAGAACACGCGCTTGCGATGGAACACACTCGAGACAAGGGGGTTCTGTGCCTGATCCAAGTGAGGCATCACGGCTTCCAACACCTCTGCCAGCTTGGCTCGCAGGTGAGGATTTTTCATCCTGCAAGAGGGAAAAAAAGTGAATCCAGGATGGCATGAGAGCCAGGGTGTGGAACTGAGCTGTTCAGGAATCACTCCAGGAGCTGTGGCCATCCATGCTTGAGTGCCTGTTTGCTGCAGACCATCTGCAAAGCCAGCCCTGGGTCAGCAGCTCACTTGTATGCACTCAATGCCACAGTGAAATCTCAGGCAGAGGCCAAAGGGTGTGGGAATAGCCAAGCTGCTGCTCCCAGCCTGCCCACAGCAGCTTTCCTGCTCACAGCCCATGGCTGCTTGCTGGCTGGAGCTCCTGAGCAAACCCCACCAGCCATCCCAGCTGTTTTCCTACTGCCCAGGGATCTGTTTCCTATTTATCCTCCCAGTCCAAGTGCCTGCTGCACCTGCTGTCCAGCACCAAACACTGAGGCCAGGGTGTAACTCAGCTGCACCTGTGGGGCAGAAGCCAAACCACCTGCCCCAGGCAATGCTGTAGGGCAATGCCAGGAAGAACTACAAGCCTCCATCTCCCAGGGCCAGCAGGAACACTCCCAACAGATCAATCCCAGGCATTTCCTCTAAAAAGTACAAAATGGCTGTAGCTGATGAGGCTCCTGCGTCATACGACCAAAGATGTATTTAAGCACCAAATCCCATTTGCACCTTGCATGAAGCCTGTGGCCTCCAGGCAGGGCTTTGTTCCCTTTGTGCCTCCTGCAGGCAGAATTCAGCATTTCCAAAGAGGCACAAACCAAGCCTCAAGACAGCTCTGCAATTTCCACTTGCTTGTTTGCCCCCAGGTGTTCTGCAATGAACACCCCAGGGCTGCACCTACCTCTCCACGTCACCCATGAAAACAGTAACAAAGTGAAGGATGTGCTCCAGGGAATCAGCCGAAGTCTCCAAGATGTCATCAGCAAAACGCCGCAGGAAGATGAAGAAGTCACCCAAATTATCAGCAAAGAACTCTGCAAACAGAGATTGTAGGTGAGCTCCTCCCCAGGCAGTTCTGCCCTTTTCCAGCCTCCCATCTACCCTCCCCTCAGCACCCCTGCCCTGGAGAGGGAGGTGCTTCCTCAGGCAGCTCTGCCAGTGCTCATGAACAGCAGCAGTGGCACAGACCCCCAGCAGGACATGGGGCTTCACCTGGCACGTAGGCCAGCGCACTGTGCTCCACCTCCGGCAGCGGGAAGCTCAGCTCCAGCGGCTCTGTGCCCTGGTTCCCCATGGCCAGCTGCACCAGCAGCACTGCCATGGACACCTGCAGGTTCAGGCAGTTCTGCAGCATCTGTGGCTCCGTCATGGCCGTCTTTGTGGAGAGATAGATGGTCATGAGGCGCTCAAACTGCTCCCTGAGGCTGTCAGCAGCAGGGCTGGAGCTCTGCTGAGCTTCCCGCCACGCCACTTGAAGGCGGTGAAGGCTTTGGTTTATCTTTACCATCTGGTCGTGCAACCTGCCCAGGGAAAAAAGGCAAGGAGGAGCTGAGGAGACAGACAGACAGACAGACAGACAGACATCCTGCCTCAGCAATGCATATGCTGGTGAGAGACTGTGCCAGCAAGTTCAGATCATTTCCTGCAGGTGCTCTGGCTGGGGCTCTGGCAACAGGAAGCCTTGGCAAAAGGCCTGTCAGAGCCTGGGGTGATATGAGACCCTGTGAAGGACCCTGGTGCTGTGGAGTAGCCTAGGGGCCCAGCAGAGCTCTCTGCAGAGCTGGACTCCTGTGGGTCACCACAGTCAGGGATCCAGCACGCCTGAGCCCACATGTTCAGTATCCCAGCAACAAGCCACTTGCATAATAACTTTTTTGTCAATTTCTATATTTAGAGAATAAACCAGAAGGGGACTCTGCTTGGATCAGTCATGACCTCACAGTATCCAGGCAACGATTTGCAGAGGGAAGCTGAGATAAATACCAAGTTCTGGTGTCCAGAAAATCCTTTCCTGGAAGCAGAAAGCTACCTCCCATTCCTGCTTTGCATACAGCCTGATTACCAGGATGGTTTGGGTCACCCCCAGTGGCAGGTGCTCTGTCAGCAGGCTGCTCTCCAGTAGTGAAGGGAGGTGCCAGAGGCCCCTGCCCTGAGGAGGGGAGTGGAACAACCCACAGACACTCAGCACTTGGCTGTTGATGCCTATAAATAACATGCAGCCTGCAAGACTGTGAGCAAAGTGTCTTTCTGCAGTCAGTCAGGCTGAGGTTCAAACAGCAGCTCAACTGGCCACTCCGTATTCAAAATATTTACTAAAATTTCCATGGCCACATGCAGGTGGAACACAGCCCTGGGGGAACTGAGAGCAGGTACCTATGAAACCCCAAGTGCAGGGTGTACTGCGTGAGCACCAGGTTTTCTGTCACCAGGTTGTAGCTGTTCGCAAACTCCGGCTCTTGCTCGCTCACAGCAGGGATCAAACACGTTTCTTTTTCCAAACCTGGAAGGAAGAGCAACTCTGCATCAGGCCCTACTGAGAAGTGCTGGTGAGGGGAGGCCTCAAAATGGCCCCTGCTGAAAACACAAAAGGGGTCCTAGTGATGCTGGCATCATTTTATTTGTTTTCAGCTCTCTCCTTGCTCCTCTCTAATCACACCGGTAACTCTCCCTTTACTGGCACCATTAGGAGGGCACTACTAGAAGAGGCGGTGATCTTAGGAGGTCCCTTTTCCCATTCCCTTGCTCCCCAACGTTTGGCTGTACCTTTCATGTGTACATTCTTACTCCTCCTCTCCTCTTCATTCAGCTCCTTCAGGGCACAGTAGGTAGGGTTGAAGGTTAGCAGCCTCGGAGATTTGGGTTTGCAGAAGGGCTGGCACAGCTTCAGGAGGGCAGCCCCCAGGTTGAGGAAGAAGGCATCTGAGGCATACATCTGGAAGAAGATCTCTGGCATCTGGTTAGCCCAAATTTTGGTGCGGCCTGCATTGGCGTGGAGGCAGTTTCCCAGCCAGGAGAGAATCCTATGCTTTGTCTCTGGAGACAACTGCAACAGGTTCTTCAGCATCTGGTAGATCTTCTCATGGAACTGGGCCATGAACTGTTGCAGGGAACAGAACACAGTTGAGGGAGTCTGGCACCTTGAGTTACAGCACTGGGGTTTGTCTCAAAAAAGCCACCCAACCTTTTTCCCAAAGGACTTCCCAAGGACTTTGATAAAACATGAAGACTTGGGTTACAACCACCTGAGGCAGCTGGCAAGGCTGTTCCCATGTTCCAGCTGGAGAATCCAAAGCGGTTTTGGGACTTGCCTAGTGGCAAGCCAGGCTATTCCAGAGCCAGCAGAGGAACTCAAGCCCTGATACGTCTCAAACTCTCAGACAATGAGAGGCCACTAAACGCTGTGGGAAGCAGTACTGCCTCACTTCACTCACCTGGTGGATGTTGGATTCCTGCACTTTGATCTCCTGTGGGCTGGACCGGGATGGATTCAGAAAGTAGCCATGGTTCTCCACCACCCCAGGGGTCTTCAACAAGCAGGAGATGTTTAAAATGACACCAAGCAAAGTCTTCTGATACATTTGCCCGTTGCTGGGATCCTTGGGCTGGATGTAGCCTGCAAAAACCTGGGGAACACATGAGGACACGCTGACAGTTTTACAAAATCCCAGTTAAAAAAACCGTATAAACTGATGGGTTTGGGACAGGCTATGGGAAAGGAGCAGAGGAGTGGGAATATCCACATCAGGTGTTGTTACACCACACTGCTGGTTTGGCCTCTGCACGTCCTGGAAATGAGCCCCTGAGAGGGGCTCCTGCCCAGGCTGAGGCACCCACCTTGGCTATGTCCTTTTGCTTTGTAAAGTAGAGGAGCACATCGAGGTATGTGTACAGCAGGATCTGGCAGAGGTCCAGGTCCTTGATTCTCCCCAACAGGATGTCAAACACAGGGATCATGACCTCCCCGAATGTCCGCACCTCCTCATCCATTGTTAAGGCTTCTATGACCTCCTCAAGGAACTCAGTCATGTCTTCAAACTCTGGCAGGGGACAGGAGGCTGTCACTCACAATGCTGCAACAGCCACGCTGACTCAAACATAGCCCTGACTTGGGGAGCCAAAGCTTCCCCAACTCCATGGTAGCCTCTCAGCACTAAGCCAGAGGTACAGCCCAGCCATACTTACGTGCCCCCCTCAGCGCCTCCAGCATCAGGTCCACCAGCTGCTCATACACATTCTGGTTGACGTAGATCTCCGGGGTGAGGAGCACGGTGCGGGTGTTGGACACGGTCAGGTTGCGGCAGCGCACGGCGAAGGGCAGCAGGTTCTCCGGGACCTTGGTGATCTGTGCGGGGAGGACGAGGCTGCACTGGGGGCCTGGTCACCCCAGAGCACAGAGCTGGGTGACAGAGCCACCCCACCTCCTTGTCAGGCTGCCCGTTCCCCTGCCCCTGCCCACCTCCTCACGGGCCCTGCGGAAGCAGGCGTAGAGGTAGCGCAGGATGTGCCGCTCCCCGGCGTCACGGTCGGCCGAGAGGTTCTGGGTGCTGGCACAGGTCATGTGGATCAGGTGGCTCCCAGGCTCTGGCAGCAGCAAGCGGGTGAACAGGGCCTGGGCACAGTCACACAGAGCCAGTCACTCCTCAGGGGTAGCCCCCCCCAGCACACAGACTGATTGATTCCTGCTGGGAAGGGCTCTGTCTGTCCCTTGTTAGGGTTGAGAACCCCATGCAAATCCTCCAGTCCCTTATGGAACAGCAGCAGCCCGAATAGGAATCATCTGCACTGAAAACCTCACGTGACATGGCCAAAAACAAAGCCCAGCATGTGTGTAGACACAGATCACCAAGCTTTGTTTGGTTTTTGTTCCCCTCCCCACCTCCAGTGGCTCTGCAGAGCAGCAAACCCCCACAGCCTCCAAGAGGAAGGGCTAGATTCCCCAAATCCTACACCTTCCTCAGTCTTGCACCCCAAAAATCCCACAGCTTCCAGTGGCAGCTCCATGCTGGGCTTTGAAAAGGGATTTGGGAGGTGTCACATGCACATTGTGAGGAAACACAGTCAGTGCCTGCAGCCAAAGCCTGCAGCAAGCCCGAGGCCCCACCTGCTCCACATTGTCCATGTCCAGCCAGTCCTGGTCGTCCAGGTCTGCAGCCATTTCCTCCAGATAGACACAGCGTGCCGGGATCCCATTCCCACTCTTCATGCTGGGGTCGCCTGGGAAGGGCAGAGGGACCCGTTCCACCTACAGGGAGGGGAACCCCGCAGGCAGGACCTGCCCCTGGCACAGCTCCCTCCCCACCCAGGGGGTGCTCCCAGGCTTACTGTTGTCCAGGGTAATGAGGAAGATCCTCTGGATCATGTGGTTGATGTTGAGCTGCTCGCAGAGCTCCCGCTGCGAGCGGAACGAGCGGCTGATCTCGGCCACCGAGTAGTCACAGTCGTCCAGGCTCTCGGAGACGCTGTTGTCGGAGTCATCCTGGCTGATGGATGTCTCCTCGCCTGCATGACAGAGCCCTCAGCGCCCCGGGGGGACAACCCCTGTCCCAGAGAGAGCCCCTGCCCAGGGGGCACAACCCCTGTCCTGGGGGCCAACCCAGGCCCTGGGGACAGCCCCTGTCCAAGGGGTCAGCCCCTGCTAAAGGTGACAGCCCCTGACTCGAGGGGCAGCCCCTGCCGAGAGGACAATCCCTGCTCCGCGGGGACAACTCCTGTCCGAGGGGTCAGGCCCTGCCCAGGGGGGACAATCCCTGCCCAGAGGACAATCCCTACCCCGAGGGGACAATCCCTGTGCTGAAGGGACAGCCCCTGCCCCAGGAACAGTCCCTGTCCGAAAGGACAATCCCTACTCCGAGGGGGCAACCCCTGTCTGAGAGGACAATCCCTGCCCTGTAGGGACAGCCTCTGCCCTGAGGGGTCAGCCCCTGCCCAGGGGGGACAATCCCTGCCCTGGGGGACAACCCCTGCAGAGGGGACAATCCCTACTCCCAGGGAACAACCCCTGTCCGAGGGCTCAGCCCCTTCCCCGGGGACAGCCCTGCCCCCCGACCTGTCAGCTGCCGCAGCTGCTGCTGCTTCTGGACGGCGGCGAAGTGCTTGGCGGCCGCGACGGAGCCGAAGAGGGCGGCGAAAGGGTTGCTGGAGATGCTGTTGTTGTTCTCCTGGTCGGTCATCTCCTCTCAGGGCCGCGCCATGCGGGGGGGGCCGGCGCAGGGCTGCGGAGAGAGCGGCCGTAAGCGCCCAGGCGCGCTCCCCCGGGCGCGGCGGGCCCGTCCCGCTCGGTGCGGAGGCTCCAGGCCCGTCCCGGCCCCGGTGCGGCCCCGCCGGTCCCGGCCCAGCCCCGGTCCCGGCCCGGTCCCACCTCGGCCGCCGCCGGACAGCGCTGCGCGTCACTGCGTCGCACAACAAATGACGTCGGACGGCGCGCCGGAAGTGGCGCAAGGGAGGGGGTGTTAGTGGGGCACGTGCGGGGCGGCAGCGCCCCCTGGCGGTGTGGAGGACAGAGCGGGGCGGCGGGGGGTGGGAATGGGGATGGGAATGGAATTAGGAATGGGAATGGTAATGGTGATGGGGATAGGAGTGGGGATGGGGATGGGATTGGGAGTGGGGATGGGAGTGGGGATG
>JAWWEE010000062.1:6820782-6850976 GCA_035221455.1 Xenops minutus | reverse complement strand
ATGGGGATAGGGATGGGGATGGGGATGGGGATGGGGATACGGATGGGGATAGGGGTGGGGATGGGGATGGGGATGGGAGTGGGAGTGGTAGTGGGGATGGGAGTGCGAGAGGGGAATGGGACAGAGGGCAGGAAATGGAAATGGGAACAGGAATGGGAAGGGGCAGGGGAATGGGACAGGGGATAGGGAATAGGAAGGGGAATAGGAAAAGGAATGGGAATGGCACAGGCAACAGGGAATGGGAATGAGACAGGGAATGGAAATGGGAATGGAAACGGGAATGGGACAGGGGAATGGGACTGGGCATGGGGAATGGACAGGGTATGGGAATGGGACAGGAATAGGGACAGGACAATGGACAGGGACAGAGAATGGGACAGGGACAAGGAATGGAAATGGGACAGGAATGGACATGGACACAAGTCCATTCCTGCTCAGCAGGACCTGAGCGTGTCCTGTGCTCTGGAACTGAGTTTGTCTTTGTTATTCATCCAGCGACCTGCATTTGAATATTAATGGCATGTAAATCATGTGCTTGATGTGCAAACCCTGATTTTATGTGCAATCAACACGCACATTGATCCTTACTGACTTTGCACCTACAGACACCTGTTTGCAGCTGCATAAACACAGCAGAACCTGCGTCTTTTAATCTTTTTAAACTTTTCTTTCTGGGGTGGGGGGTATGTTTCTGGAGGATTTGGGTTGGGGCTGCGGTGGGGGGTGTAGGGGCATTGATGTGTTTATATAGGTTGATGTTATGTCCTCTCCCCACCCACCAGCCCCCCCAGAACAAACACTGCCGACGGTTTTGGTTGGTTTTGTCATGAACAGCCTTTACTCGCCCCCTCCAGTCCCATCCCATGTCCCTCTACAACAGAACAGCTCAACAACACCCGCGCAGCCGGCACGGGGGGCGAGGGCACCGGGGCAGGAGGGTGGGCTATGGCACTGTCGGCATGGGGGGCACCCCCCCGGGGGGCGTGGGGCTCAGGCAGGGAATCCCTGCTCCGGAGCCTCATCCCGGGCACCCTCGGCCACGCTGCCAGGGCCACTCATCCCCGGCAGCACGTCCTCGCCGGGCCCTGGCAGTGCACAGGGGTGCACCAGGTGGTCCCAGTAGAGGCTGAGCGTGGAGTGCTCCTGCTGCTCCAGCTCCTTCAGCTCCTGCAGCTCCCTGGCGCTGGCTGCTGGTGTCTGCACCTCGAAGGTCATCTCGAAGCGGCTGTAGTCCACGTGGAAGGCGCCCTTCTCCAGGGACATGCAGGGCTCGAAGCGGTATCCCCAGAGGATCTCGTCCTCTGTGTAGGAGGTGCGGGCTTGGCACGTCATTCCTGCGGTGAGACAGTGTCTGAGCCGTGCCAGGGCACTGCCACAAACCCCTCACTGCCCAACAAGAGGAGCCAGTTTGGTCCCCGGGCATCTCTTGGGCAGGAGACCAGTCCTAAGCCCAGTTTTGCCCAGCAGCTCCAGGACCCCAGTGGAGCCGCCTATCCCCACCCCGACCCCCACCCAAGACCACTTGCCTGTGGCTTCCACGATGCCCTCGAGGATGATGATGATTTCAAACTGATCCCGGCGCAGCGACTCGGCCGACATGTCCCAGAAGGGGCTCTGGCGGTCGATGACGTGGCAGATGATCTGGGGCTCCACCAGGAACAGACGGTCCTCCCCCGTGTCGTAGCCCAGGTTCAGCTCTGACTGCTCCAGGGGGATGAACTCCCCCTCGGCCGTCTGCCGGGACTTGATCAACTTTGCCCGGATCTTGGCGTCCACCATGTGGCTTTCCCGCAGGTCCCCCACGCGGAACATCAGGCAGAGCTTCTCGTCCCGGCGGGAGATCACGCAGTTCTTGCTGAAGATGAGGGTCTGGGCGCGCTTCTTGGGCCGGGAGATCTTGACGAACATGCAGCCCACCATCATGGCATCGATCATGGAGCCCACGATGGACTGTGCCATCAGCAGGATGACGCCCTCGGCGCAGTTGGCCGTCACCATGCGGGTGCCGTAGCCGATGGTGCGCTGGCTTTCCACCGAGAGGAGCAAGGCAGAGATGAAGCCGTCCACGTTCTCGATGCACGCCCTCCACTCGGGATCGCCCTGGTGCCCGACGTCACCCCGCACCCAGGCGTCGAAGAAGTAGATGATGCCAAAGACCACCCAGGTGAGGATGTAGCACATCATGAACACGAAGAGGAACCAGCGGTACTTGAGGTCCACGATGGTGGTGAAGATGTCCGAGAGGAACCTCTTCTTGTCCTGGATGTTGCCCAGGTTCACCTGGCACTTGCCCACCTTGGTCACGTAGCGCTGCCGCTGCCTCTTGCCGCCCTGGAGCATGGGGTTGTCCTCCTCCAGCAGCTTGCAGCGCCGGCTCTGCAGCCCCTCCGGGGTGGGGATGGTGGAGCTGCGGGCAGAGGTCCTGCCACGTGCTGAGTTGGGGATGTTGGCCACGCTCAGCGTGTGCAGCGGGTACAAGCGGGCACCTGCCTCCTGCGGGGCGGGCGGTGGGCACCAGGACGGCCGGCCACGGAGGTGCTGGGCAGCCAGGCTCCCACGGCTGGGCGGCAGGGATGCCTCGCTGGGGACAAAGCCCCCACGGCGGAGCGTGGACGGGTAGTTTGGCATCGGGGCGCTCCTCTTGGCAGCGGCGGCAGTGGTGGTGGTGGTGGTGGTGGTGCCTTGCTGCTGGCCATCCTCCACCAGAGCCCTGGGGGCAGGCGGGAGGTCGGGCTATGGTGGGAGATGGAAGGGGGAAAAAGAGCGCGTTGGTGAGAAACCCCCTTGTGACAACACCCACGAGCACCCAGTGGCATCCCGTGCCGAGGATGCCCCCGAGCCCCGGCGCGAGCCATACCTTCTGGGGGAAGGTGCCGTACCGGCTGGTGTCGGTGGGCGGCCGGGGCAGGTAAGCCAGCATGTGCTTGGCCGTGGGGGTCTGCGCCGGGGGGATGGAGTTGCTGCGGCCACGGGGCTCCTCGGGTGCCAGCCAGCCGCCGGCACCGCCGCTGGTGCGGGCGTAGGGGAGCACCATGGCCGTGCCAGGGCAGGGGCTCAGCCCCGCGCTGGGCGTGGGGTCCTGCCGTGGGGGACACAAAGGTGGGGGTTATTTTGGATGGTGGAGGCCAGCGAGGGGCTCTGGCCCCTCTCTGCATCCCCAGGGGCTGGGGTCTAGGGGGGATGCCCTCGCCCAGCAGTGCATGTACCAGTCCCGGAGCTGTGCCGGGGCGGCTGTGGGTTGGCTCCAGATGGCTAAGCCCATTAGGGGCCATAATTGCATTGCAATGCCGGGGAAGGAGCCATCCTCCTCCGGTGGGCAGCCAGCAAGCCCCGGGTGAGCTCCTGGAGCTCTGCTCCAGCTGTTCCAGACCATGGCTGTAGCTCCCGGTTCCCTAAGGAGCTGCAAGCAGAAACAGGTGGCCCCTGGGTGAGAAGGACAGACAGCCCATGATGGAGATGCAGATCCCATAGCTGGGCTCCTTGGGACAGCTGAGTCCAGCCAGTCCCTCTGGGGAGATGTGACAGAAGGTCACATTCCTGGAAAATCAGCGACCCACGGGGACAGGAGTGGGGATGGGGGTGGGAGTGAGGGTGCTCTGCCCCCTTGGATGAAGATTCCAGCCTCCAGACCAAGCTCCCAGCTCCCCAGGCCCCTGGGCACGGGGGGCACCCACCTCATGTCCAGGCAGAGCGGCTGCCAGCCCCGGAGATGTCGTTCTCGGCTTGTGGCTCCCGCTGTGCCACGGCCACCGCCGGGCATCTTCACACCGGTCGTGGATGGGAATCCTCTGCCAGGCTGTGCCACCGTGGCCGGTGGGAGGGAAGGACAGAAGGACAGGGAGCTCGGTGGCGGCCACCAATCCTGCTCCAGCGGCAGAAGGTCACCCGTTAATCTGTCTCAATGACAGGCACAATTACCTTGAGACGATTTAATCGGAAGGAGCAGGCGCCCCAGTGCCTGGGGGAAGGAGCAGGAGGGGTTTCCCAGCGGATTTCCCTGCTCCTGCCCTTAGGATGATGCTCGCTGTCTGTTCTTAGGGACGGGATGGCCAGCAAGGGCTAGAAAACATCCCCTCTCTCCTGCCTGGTCTGTGCTTCCACCCTGAATGTGGTCTGTGCTCCCTCGCCCCCTCCTTTTGGGAGCCCCCTGAGAAGGTCCCCTCTTGATGCTCACCGGGGCTGGACCCCCGGGGCCAGCAGGACTCGGTAATTTCCAGTCGGGCTCCCGATACCAGATAAGAAAGACGGCAGATGAAGGAGAGATTAGTCGCTAATCTCCCGGGGAAGATGAATCTGCAAGCTGGACCCCGCGGAGGGGACGCACGTGGGGGCAGATGGGAGCCGAGCGCCAGCACAAAGTTGGGATTTTCCTGGTGCTGTGGCCCATCCTTTTCGAGGAATCCCAGACTGGTTTGGACCGAAAGGGTCTTTAAGATCATCCAGCTCCAACCCCCTGCCACGGGCAGGGACACTTTCCACTGGACCAGGCTGCTGCAGATGGGTTTCCCCCACCTTTCTGTTTGCAGCGGGGTGTCTCCCCCCTGACAGCAGTTCCCTCACACACCACAAGCACCACAAGCCGTGTCCCCTGCTGAGGTGCTGGGCACAGGGCAAGGGTGGACATCCCCATCCTCTGCGCAGCTCTAAGAGGCTCCTTTGCATATTTATGTAATGATAGAGTGAGGGTCGGGGCGTCCAACCCAGGCAGCGGCTCCTGAGCAGAGCACGATGCATCCTGCCCGCATCCCGACGCATCCTGCCCGCATCCCGGTGCATCCTGCCCGCATCCCGGTGCATCCTGCCCGCATCCCGGTGCATCCTGCCCGCATCCCGGTGCATCCTGCCTCGGGTCCCCTCGCTGTCCCACCGAGCCCGGAGCTGCTGCTGCTGCTGAGAGGCGCTTTCCCTGCCAAGGCTCTCCCTTCGGGGTGGCCGAGGCTCGGAGGATTTGCACGCCTTGCCTTAACCCTGCCGGGCACGGCGGGGCAGCGGCGGGGATGCGCCCACCCGGCTTTTCCTGCTGAGCCGGGCGCGCTTTTCTTTTAGCGTGGAAAAACCAACAACCACGGCTCAAAAACCACCGTGGCCACACCCCGGCGTTGGAGGAGCAGAGCTTGAATTCGTCCCCCCCGGCGGCAGACGCGGCCGGCGGACGCTGCTCCCACCACTGTTCATGCCCGCGGGCGCCGCTCAGGGCGGCTGATCCCTGCCCAGAGGTTAGCGGGGCGCCGACAGCATGGCCAGGGGCTGGTGGGCGAAGGCACAGGCGGGGGGGATGCTGCTGGCCCTCCTGGGGTGGGTCAGCTCCTGCGTCACCACCTTCGTGCCGCTCTGGAAGAACCTCAACCTGGACCTGAACGAGCTGGAGGTGTGGAACATGGGGCTGTGGCAGGTCTGCATCACCCAGGAGGAGGGGGTGGTCGAGTGCCAAGCCCACGGCTCCTTCCTGGCGCTGCCCCCTGAGCTGCGCATCTCTCGCCTCCTGATGTGTGTCTCCAATGGGCTGGGGCTGCTGGGCTGCCTCCTGGCCGCCCTGGGGCTGGAGGGCTGGAGAGCCTGCGAGGACAAACCCGGCCAAAAGCAGCGTCTCCTGCTCGCTGGGGGAGCGGTGCTCGGCACCGCAGGGATCACCACCCTGGTGCCAGTCTCCTGGGTCGCCTACAACACCGTCCTCGACTTCTGGGACGAGACCGTGCCCGACATCGTGCCCCGGTGGGAGTTTGGGGAGGCCACCTTCCTGGGATGGTTTGCCGGAGCCTTCCTGGCCGCTGGTGGGCTGCTCCTTGCCTGCAGTGCCCGCTCCACGAGCACCACGACGCCGCCGGCCCCCACCGGCCCCCAGCCCCCCATCACACGGGGTCCGGCCGGGGGCCACCACCACCTGCACCCCAAAAATGCAGACCTGGTCATCTAAGGGCCTCGCCGTGCCCTGCGTGCCTCGTGGCTCTTCCCCTGGCAAGGGAGGGCTCCTGGCACGTTTCACAGGATGATTTGCTAATTGCTACGGCAGCTCTGCTGGTTTCTCTCCTTTCTCTGTGTGTCTGCTTCACTTTTTCTCTGTAAAGGAGCAGCAGATTTCCCCACAGCACTCGCCAAGCAAGTGTGGGAAGGCAGCGAGCAGCCGGCAGTGCTTCGTACTGCTGGTGACACTGATGGGTGACACCACGTTGGCAGCTCAGCACAGCAGCTCCTTCCCTGTGTGTCTGTGTCACTCTGATGTATTCGCAATAAATTATCACGGCCGCTGGCAGCGTGTCTGTGCTCTGAACCTGCAGCTGCATCTTGCACGAGGGGGATGCAGGGTGGGAGTTGTGAGGGGCAGCGCTGCTGCTGCAGTGATGCTTCAGTCTGCCCAGAAAAGAATGGGGGGAAAAGAGAGAAAAAAGTGGAAAACAAGGGGGAGAAGGAAAACGAGAGACAAGGCAGCACCAAGTTCTGCTCTTGCTGCAAAGGCAGGATGGCAGCAGCTGCATGCCCTGCAGTAGCCTCATCTTCTCATGGCTAAGATAAAGCCGATAATTGCCACAGACCTGCATGTCGAAAATTCCTCGACTGCACCATTTACCTGCAACGCAAAAGGCAAGAGTGGGGTTTTGCAGTTCTCCTTAACTGTTCCTTCCACATTTTCCTGATTCAGCTGTAAAAATAAAGGCTGCTTGCACACCTCTGCAACCAAGAACACGGACCATCAGGCTGGATTAGCACCCAGAGTCCTGACAGGGGCCAGCCCGCTGCTACAGCACTGGTTGAAAACCGAGTTCACCGCTGGTTTAATCCCTGCAGGCTCAAAAGCCGCGGGCGCGTGACCCATCTCAAGGAAGGCCCAGCCGACAGTGGCATTCCTGGGGGAAGCAAAGTCCCCTCTAAGTCCGTTTTGAAACCTGCACTTTGCTCAGCTGAAGAAGAGAAGAACGAATGGGTGGGCAGGGAGAGGGAGACAGGGATGATCCCCCCAGGAGTTCTGATGCTTCAGGGCTGGGGGGCAGAGTGAAGAGGGAGAGGTGGCTGCTCAGTCTTTCTGGACAAGGATCAAGAGAGGCCATTGCCTTCAAGGAGCTGCACCCTCTGCCAGCTGCCTTGCCAGGCTATAACTCCCTTGGGAAATGGGAGGACAGGACAGAGAGCAAAGGCTTCCAGCCTGGGCACACTCTTCCTTGTCCAGCTCAATCCAAGCGTCAGGACTCGACCTGGCACCACCCTGCACTCCTGACAGTCCTTGTTGGTTTTTTAAAGCAGGCTTTGGGGGATTTCAACTCCTGGCAGCAAAACAAAGAAAGGGACAAAGCCACGTCTCATGACAGTTGGAACAAACGGACTCTCCTGTTTCTGGAGTCTCTCCCCAAACCACATCCTACTCCCTGCAAGTGCACAAAAGCTGCCTGGCAATGCCAAGTGCTGGCTGGGAAGAGGGAGCATAGCTCCAAGCAGGCCATGGCCAGGGGGCTCTGTTCAAGAGCTCCATGTTTTCATCCATCACAGCCTTAGCACCCTGAGCAGTGAGTTGGAGGCCTCATCCCACTGCTCTGTCATGACAACAGGGGGAAAGCTGAAAAAGCAGGATCCTGGTGCTGCAGCACCCAAGTCCCTGAGGCAGCATGGTCACTGCTGGGACACCAGCAGCCAGAGCCCCTGTGGATAACAGGACTTCTACTTCATTGTAAAGTCACTGGGAGAGCGTAAGATTCTCCCACAAGAGCAGTTTATTCCTAAGCAATGGGGAAACACACCAGAATGGTGGGACCATCCCAAGGCAGCTCTGCTAATGGCAACACATTTTGTACATGAGGAACCTTAAGGCAGAACCCCAGAGCAAAACAAAGACACGGAGGGAGCTTTTTCATTCTAACATAGAACAAATGCTTTTATTGCACCGTTAAAAACTCTGCATAGTCCCAACAAACAGGATCCCCCTCCACTGACTCACAACTTTTGGCTTACAACAGCTGCCGCAGCTAAAATGCAAGCACAGGATGCCCGCACAAGGAAATGCCAATAGGGCACTTCGTTAACAAAGTCAACACAAAAACCCACCACCAACACAACAGGTTTATCTGAGCCCTCCCAGTTGTCATCAGCACTAATCCAGCCCTGGCACTCCACCTGAGGGGAGAAGGAAAAGTTTGCCTTCCGGCCGCAAGGGGAATATCCTTTGGGATGGTGTGACTGCCCCGAGCCAGTCAACTCCTGCTGGGCACAAACCCACAGCCCCGTCCTGGCTCCTCACTGCCAGGATTTGCCTGTGCCTCTCTGAGGAAGGCTCCAGCGTGGTTTCTGGTGCCAGCTGGAATACAAAAGGCAAAAGCCTGCTTGGCTTGACCACAACATGTAGCTGTGCCCAGGACTGCCCACGCTACAGCGTGTGAGCTGCCATTCCTCACGGCCTCCTCCTCCTCCTCACTCAGCCCGGGCTCCTGCAAGCAGGAGCCTGGCTGGACTGGAACATGCAGCCTCTGGCAGTGACCATTCAGGGAGCTGTAAAAACGTCTGACAGCACAGAGGAGCTGGGCTCCTGTGCCAAGGGCTGTGTCTAGAAAGCTGTCAGGACACAAGAAGCCCTGGAGCTGGGCTGGGTCTGTGGTGCTGCTGGGGCCTGCGCCTCGTGCTACAACAGTGGTCCAGGTCCTTCGTGTTACCGCCTCACCTTCTGCCTCAGAAGTGCAATACTGCTTTTAATTCCCTTGTATTTACAAAGAACACAGCTCGGAATCCAAACTGCCCCCTCTTCTCCCTCTCCCGCTCCAGCACCACCCGAGGGAGGCCCCGGGCAGGTCGGCAGTGAGACACTGCGGCACGGCAGGTGGTCTGTGGGCTATTTCACGGTCACGGTCGAGGCCCCGTGAATGGACTCCATCACGGCCGCAAAGCGGCTGCACAGGTCGTAGGGGGAGTTGGGCCGGATCTTCGGGGGCTCTTTCAGCACAATGACCTCGGTGGAGCCGTCCAGGAGCCGGGGCAGCAGCTCACCCAGCTTCATCTGCAGCTTCGCTGTCAAGGGGGAGAGGAGCACACAGTCAGTGGCAGCAGATGGCAGAGGGCTCCGGGCAGCGAGCTAACGAGCTGTGAAGCTGTGACGCCTCTCGCAGACTCCTGTCCCTGCTCCGAGACCCGCCCAGCCCATCACCAGGGATGAGCAGTGGCTGCTGACGCAGAGGAGGCGTCGAAGCAGCTGCCACCCAGCTCAGCCAGTCCTGCCCGCCTACCCAGGGCTCAGCGAGGGAAACTCCACTGCCACTTGGCTGCCCGGGGCCACGTCCCACCGGGACACGGGAAAGGTGCTGTTGTACTGGCTGTCAGCTCACTGTGTGCTTCAGGAGACACTCAAAAATTGACTGTGCATTTGAGGAGAATGGAGCCTTCACAGCCCATTCCCCTCGGATGGGGAAGCTCAGCCCATGCCAAGCAGGCACTGTCCACTCCCAGTGGAGGTCTGGGGTCGGGAGTGTACACATGGATGCCACCACAGTGTGGCACAGGCACCTCGGGTGAAGAAGAGGCAGAAGCACAGGGAAACAGCTAAGACAGCTCACACAACCCAGGAGGGCTGAGCACTGAGTTCCTTCTGCAACTTGGTTTAGTGCAAAAGATTAAATTCTGTAATAACATTCAATGGGTGATTCAAATTTATTTCTCCTCCCACAATCAGAAGGGCTGCTGCAGTGCAGATGCCAGGAATTTAAGGAAATGTTTTAAATGGTCCTTTAATTCCTTCCCAGTTCAGATTCGGACACTGCCCTGCCCACAAACAGCACAACAAAGGTAAGGCCAGCAGCTGTTCCCTACCGTCCATGTCTTCTCGTCCCAAATAGGAGCACCAGTGGCTCCTCATGACCTCGATGGCATCCAGGTCCTCTCTGGAGATATTGAAGTTGTTCATGAGGTGCATGCAAGGGATGATCAGCTCGTTCAGGATGCTCACGCCCTCTGACACACGAGCTTCTTCACAGCTGACGAACAGAGAGGCTGCCACCTCGTTCAGCTTCTGGGGGTGAAGGGAGAATTGGGGACAGACTTGTAAAAAGCAAGCACAGACCATGGATGACCAGCCAGGAAAGACCCAGCTCGGGTCCTGCACCAGCAGCTGTGCAGAGAACTAGGACTAACAGCACCAGGTGCTGGGTTCTGGTGGAACAGCCACCTTTAATCATGAGAACCACACTGTAGAAAACAAATTGGTAAATATATATATTCATACACATATATGTAATTGGCTGTATCTACATACAGGGTGCAAACTGCTTATTGACAATCCTGGTTTTAAGATGCCAAGATTCAGATCTACCTTTGCCTGGATTCCCTGAGAGCTGCATGACACGTTCTTTCATTGAATTATCATTATTATTTCCCAGCTTTCCATACTGTTGCTGGTACTTGGCAAGGGGCAGAACCACAGTAACAGACACAGGAGGGACAGTTACACTGGCCTTGGCTCCCATGGCGCCCCAGCTACTCCCTCCCCTCCTCTCCAACAGCGAGCTTCTTGATACAAACCAGGAGACACTTCCTTCTGTACAGGGCGATCAGCGACTCGTTCACACCTCGGCTGGTTCCCTTCAGCAGCAGCTTGGTATTACTTTGGTAGGCATAGACGAGGTAGGTGAGGGCCTCCTGGTACCTGGGAGAAGAGGGTCAGCTCTGCAGGCCTTGGGCTCTGCCAGGGCCATGATTGCAGCCAGTCCCTTGGCTCACCTCAGGAAACCTTTCCTGCTGGGCCCTGCTGGATTAGTATCAGGCCCAATGGGAAAAGCTGTATTTTCTTGCAAAAGCACAAGTGAACAGATGCCCCATGTCAAGCCATTCCTGCTTCTTTTTGCTCACAATCCCTAATGAGCATCTTGGCAGAGCCCCTTAAAGCCAAGTTAGTGTACAACGTGTTCATTCGTGTTTATTTTCTGCACTGCTCCAGGAACTGCACTTTGAGAGAACACTGCAAGTGCAGAAGGTTGTATTTTTGGGTTCCTCACAAATTTCTGGCTTCTAAACCCCTGCCCCAGGTGAGAAAACAGAACCCTTAACAGGAATTAAGTCAATATAGGGAAGCTCTAACCCACTCTTGCCCAGCCTCGTGTCAATTTGACTGCCTGAATTTGGTGGCTCATCACTGTGGACCACCTCAGAATTCAATTCTGTTTCCATCCATGAATAATTTCTGAAAGCCTGTTTATTTTCTGGATTGGAAAAATCACTTTTCCAATTACAAATCTTTCCCAAAATTACACTGTCCTCTTCCAGCCTGCACAATTTATGTAAAATACAGGTTCTGGAGAGATAAGGAGGAAATCAAGGCCTTTTGGGTCTAGAGGACTCCAAAGTGTGTGTTTACACAAAGTAGAATGTCCATTTCTAGACAATTTAATTTTAATATGGGAGTTTGAGGTGAAAAATCCCAAAGTGATGGCAGTCCTTCCTGAAAACCCATCTCTGGAAAACAGAATATAAAGCTCTACTTCCCAGAGGGAAAACCTACAAAAAACTCCCAGAAACTGTCAGGCAGTTGGCCAGCAGCTCAGCCTGTTTGAACTGTTAACCAAGGTTGACTGTCAATTCAAGAAAGGGCTTTTAGCAGGTGAAAAAGAAAGCCCACTGGCCTCAAACACAGAACTGAACACAAACTGGCCATCGTGGGTCAGAAAGAAGTTCTGTCAAAGTGGCCTTTACTTTTAGTTACAGCTTATCTTGTCCAAACACACAATTAGAGGAACTTACTTTCTATTCTGGTAGAGCTCCAACCCTGTCAGCAGGTAAATGGACACCTTGCGAAAAAGGCTGTAGTCCTCATGCCATCTCTGTGAGAAGTAGGAGGGAAGCAGTGTCAGCCTCACCCAGAACACCCACATGCACACTTTGGGGTCCCCCACGACTCTAAAGTGTGTCAGATTTTACCCTTTGAAGTGATAAATGCCTCTCATAAGTGACATGTAAATTAATTTAGCCAACTGCAGATCCTCCTCCAAGCTCTGGAGATTTCCAGTGTATTTTTTCTCTCTCAGCACCCTCCTGCAGACCCACACTGCTGACAGGTGTGCAGTAACCCTGGGTTAGCCAGCATAGCTCCATGCACCACTCCCCATTTGCCACTTCAGACAGTGCCAGCAGGGATAATGTGAAAGATCAGAGGCAGCTCTCTGGTCCCTTACCTTGTACTCCTCCATGTCAACATCATCAGGCCCGATTTCTCTCAGTTTTGCTCGTGCCACCTTCATGATGCTGATGGACCTGCTCCATGTGAGCAGAGAGGAGAAAAATCAGAACAGTGGCCCTGGCTGTGTCCAGGCAGGAAAATCCCTGCCTGGAATCCTGGGCACCCACCGTTCATCATAGCTGAGGTTTTTGTCTGCAAACTGCTCAAGGAGGGTCCGTTCCACCACCTGCTGTGGAGCGTTGTTCTGCAGGAAGTAGATGAGCACGTGCTGCAACCGGGCGTCGTTCTGGGGCGTCGGGGTCTCTTTGGAAAGCAGGTACAGCCGGGAGTACTCCTCGTGGAAGGCCTGCCAAAGGAACACACACACATTGACACATCTACCTATCCACCTGTGGGAATGCCACAGCAGCTGACATGGAGCTCAGACCTCTCCTGTTTGATGGGATTCCCGTGGTGACACTGAGCCTGGTGATATTCCAGCCGTGAATGGAAGCCCATAAACTCCTCAACCACAAACCAATGGCTCTCATAGCAAGGCAAACCCTTCATGCGAACTCTGCACTTCTAAAAGTGCTGGGAGTATAAATGCCTTTGAAAGAGGGGGCACAGCTGCCTCAGACAGTTTTGGTAACTCTCCTGCAAGTGCTCAGGCTGCAAAAATCAACTGCAATTCACTTGTACCTGGGGGAGGTGCAAGAGTGCCTTGAGATTTATATTCCTATAGATTACCAGCATGGGGGATTCTTCCCACGTGGCATTTTCAGTTAAATCTACCTGTCTGTAAAATTTAACACCAGCTTCAACATTCAGCAGTGCTTATGCTCTCAAACCCCTTTGTTCATGCAGGCATTTCTCAAGGACAAGTTTGACAACAGAGATCACAGTAAGGGAGCATGTTCAGGACCAAAAAAACAGATTTCACAGTACTAAAAGAATAAGCAGGAAAAAGAGTTGCTGTTTGTCCTAGGAGGAGGGAGTTCTTTTTTAGAAGCCCTAAAAACTGTTTTGAATCCACAGATATGTCATCACAATAAGAGAGCAAGAACTGAAATGCAGGGCAAAGGCCATTAACTAGAAGAAAAACTGCACAAATCATTCCCTTCACATTCTTGATCTGTCAATACAGCACAGATTCTCCATTCTAGGAAAACAGATATCCATACTATTGGATTTAGCAAACAAATCAATACCTTAACAAGCCCTGCTTCAGACCCATCGCGATCAAAGGTCTGGCGGGCTTTTGCAATAGCCAGGATGACACCTTGCATGGCTGGACTCAGCATCACCTACCACGAAAGCAGGAGAACAGACACAAGAACAAGGAAAACAGTAACAGACAGGGAAAGAAGAGAAGGCATGGTGAAGAATGGAAGAAACTTTCAAAAGATAAGGTTTAAAGGAAATTGTATGAGTACAGCTGCAATAACTGGGGCTGTGAGTTACTTGCATTCCACTGACTCTATCGATCACATGCACTTCACATGCAGGGCTTTTCTTAGGCATTTAAAGATCTAAAGGCTGGTCACTTCAAGCCTTGAATTTGTAAATTCAACAAGTGAGAAGGTCAAGCCTGATGGTCATGTCCCCTGTGTCCCCCTCAATCTTCCTAAGCCATATAAAACAGGGGTAGCACTTGTGGCACAGCAGTTCCTTGTGGCACTTTCACACAAGCACATACCAAACACAGTGAAGGAGTGACAGCTTCAGTGTTCGTGTGAAAGCCAATTGTACTTGTGAAAGACAGAGAACTTCCAAAACATGTATGAGTGGTTAAGTAGTCAGGCCAAAAAAAAAGCAGTGGGAAGAGTACAGAAGTTCTGCTGTTGGGGGTAAGGTCTTTGAGAGAGGGGACAAAACTGTAACTGCAGCCAGCAAAGAAGCTTGCAAAGAAATTAGCACAGGAAGGATGAATTTTGATACAGTTCTGCCAGAAAAAGAACTCAGGACCAATGTGCAGATTGACCAAATTGAGTGCTCTTACAGAGCTACTTTTCTAATGGCATTTAGAAATAGATTTATGGAATGATTTGGTCTGTCTCGATTACTTTCCACAGTGGGAAAACTTGTACAGTGTTGTTCCTTGACAGACACTATCACACCCACCCTTAGGGCAGCTCAAAGCCAGCTAACTACAAAACTACAGGCTAACAAGCAGCAGTATTTAACCCCTGCACTGGGATGTGTACCTCCTCATTATATCCGTCTGCATCGGATCTAACGGGAATTTTCCCCACACTGGGGATTTCCACTTCAGAGACCTGTGAGCTACTTTGGGCAGCAGCCTCTGCTTCCTGAGAATCCTGGGGCTGCTCTGCCTGAACTGTGAGGGCTGTTTCTCCCAGTTGGGCCTTCAGTGGCTCTACCTCCTTGGGCTGTGGCCAAGAAGAAAAAGAAGAAAGAGAGTAAGAAAATCCAAAGCAGAACACAGGAAAGCCAAAGGGGACTGAATTAAATGTGGCTACAGAACTTCACAGAAATGCAAAAAGCAAAGGTGTGTCAAGAAGAATAATACAGAGACAAGAAGGGACTGATTTCCTGGGCCAGGCCTCAGCTCCTACCTCACACAGAGCTGCCTCCACGCCGTTCTTCTCATAGGCATCAGCAGTGTTGGCAATGGCCTTGGCAGTCTGCTCCTTGGCAATCCTGGCGTGCTCTGAGGACAGGGAGCGCACACTCTGCTCACAGACCGATGACTGATCTGTCAGGACAGAAATGTGGTACTAGTGAGCAACCAGCTGCAAGACTTGTTCTCCTCTCTTGCTCTAAAATGTTTTGCAGCTTGTCCATGCAGTGTTACACAGCTGCTGCCTTCATCCCAGAGGTGAAGGCACTTCGTGCGGGGCGTGCGCATACCCCTTTCCTGTGGGAATGGCACACGTCATCAGGGATTGTCAAGTAATGTTTCCCACTCCAGAGAACAGCACTTGTCCACTTGATATTTATGAAAAAAAGAAAAAGCTGGAAGTGAACTGAGATTAGCCCATGATGATTAAGTGAATGAGAAACAGCATTTCTGGGGACAAGCCTGGAAGGATGCACATGCAGAACCAGCAGAACAGCCCTTTGCACTGCCTGGGCAAAGCTTCCAGCAGCTGCCTTTGCTGCTTCACCCACACCTTCTCCTGCATTCTGAGACATTTGTGCAAGGCTCCAACACAATGGCACTGGAAACCAGCTGGCTGTTACTGGTTCCAGCAAGGTTTGCAAATTCAGAGTGGGATTACCTGGTCCTGACTCAGAGGAGACATCCTGTGATTCAGAAGCAGGCGAGGGCTCCATCTGAGGAATCTTGCAAGACTGCTCCTCCTCCCACTCCTCTGCCTCCTGCTCCAGGCGCCAGTTGTCCTCCTGGATGTAACGTCTCAGTTCTGGGAACAAGGCTTCCACTTCTTTCTGGAATTGTCCAGCCTCTGGGCCCTCATCCTCATCTGGAGAAAATGCAAGACCAGCATAAAGAAACACACTGTGGCAGGGCACCACCCTTAGGGACTAAATATTATGAGCAGCCACAAGCAAACTGGCTGAGGGATAAATGGGGAAAAAACCCTAACTTTCTATTGGCTTTGTAATTTAAGGTGATCCAGAAGGAAAGGCACAAAAATTAAGACAAACCTACAGAGCTTTCTGAAAGAAAACCCAGTTTTGTTCTACCACTGGACAGCATTTAACAGCGAGCAATTCCAGAACCAGAACCTGCTGATGCAGGAGGTCAGACACATTCTGACCCAAGGGTTCCAGTCATACAGGGAACAGCATTGAGCTGCCAACAGCTGGAAAGTTCACAGCTCAGCCAAAGATGTCACACCTGCAGCACTGCACAGCAGGTTAAGATAGGAACATGCATGGGTTCCACAGTAAGACTGGCATGCTGGTATTTCTCAGTGCTTTTAGATCTACTTCAATATTCACTTTTAAAATAGCACAAAACCCAAGTAGCATCAACTTTACACAAGACCTAAAATTTACCAAAAGCAAGTGGCAATTCTCTACAGCAGATACTTCTTATGTAGCCATTGGAAAAGCAAAGCAACTTCAAAAATCAACAAAAATTGCATTAAATAGGAGAAAAAAACACCCCATGGGTTCATTTCAGAACTGTCATAGGAAAACAGACAAAGAACAACCTCCAGATCCTCATCAGCCACATTTAGCAATGAACAGAATGACAGCTCTCCATTGTTTCTTTCTATTTATTACATCAAAATGAGCCATGGATGAAATTAGTGGGTTGTTGTACAGCTGTTTGCCATGTCTAGTGCCACGTGCGCAGCAATTTCTCCACAGAACTATTTATACATTGGCACTGCAAACACACTTGTAAGTCTGAGCCACTCAGATACCGTTACTTCACACACAGTGAAAGGCTGCACAAAAAAGAGCCCATTTGTGTTCAGTGTAATGGAATCACTAAAAACCAAGCAAACGAGTCAGGAAGTGTGATAAAAATGAGAGAGATAAAGCAGCAGGTGTTTCACACGCCCTTAGAAAACAAATGCTGCCATATAAAATCTAAGAAGAGTCAATGTGAAGAACACCAACACCACATGCATGTTGAACGTGGCAGAAGGGCAGCCTGAGTCTGTACACACACTAATAACACGAAGGGCTGTTCCCAATCTCACCTGGATGGCTCTCCCTGCAGCTTTCAGCCCTATTAGTGATTTACAAATGAATTGAGTACGAAGCAGAATATTTCACTCCCATCTAGGGTAAAGTTTTGTGCTTTGCCAAAAGACATCTGTGCCATGGGGAAGCTGAGGAACATAAGGATCATGCAGCCCAGAGAGACATGCTGTGGCTCAGTACCTGCACCAACGCAGGACACCTGGTCACTGATGTACATCAGGCAGTAGGCACTGGCATTCCTCAAGCCTCCAAATGACTCTCGCTCCAGCTCTTCCCACGATGACTCTGTCACTGAGATGTCATTGTATTTGAGCCACCTTTTCCGAGGCTGGTTGTATATGAAGGCCCAGTAGTGCCCAGCATTTGCTTGCCCTTCGTGGACCAGGACTGCATGCAAACGATAGGGAACCTGCAAAGTGACACAGATGTGCTGTTAGGGACTGACCCTGCCTGATTTCTGTGCACAAACAGCAGGGGTGTTCATAGGGGTAGCCTGGCACAAGACTTGAGCAATTTGATAAATTTCCTACAAAGAACTGACTTTCAAGGAAAGAAGGAACAAGATTTTTGTAAATCAATTGTTCTTTGCTGTATCACTGGGAATTTTAAAATACATTGAAGAGGGCAATTTAAACTGACAGATACTAACAAAAACCAGTATCAGCAATACTGGTTTAATATTTAGGTACTGAAGCTGCATTTCCTACCTGTCGGAGGAGAGGGTCAAGGTACATTTGTTCGATGGACAGGTTGATTCTGGCAATAGACTCCTTCAGATCTGCCAAGAACATCATCAATGAGAGAAATGCCTAAAAATTAATGACTACTCATCAGTCTATGCCAGCCTCTTTCACTTCAGAGCCTGAAGCCAGGCAGGAACTGTCAGATATATTCAACACCAGAGCTCAAACAGGGACAAGATTGTTTGTGGTTCAGGCTGTATCCAGTGAAGCAACAGAAGGGAAACCAGGTTGGAATTCAGGAGAAAAATCACTAAAAATGCATTTGGGGCCAACCTTGCACATCTTGCTCAATCTCATTTCTCCATCGCTGCAGACAGGTCTGAACCAGGGTCAGCTCCTCCTCGGAGACCACGTGGGGAGCTGGACGTTCAGACAGTTCTGCTGGTGCAACAGAAGGCTGGAGCTCTATTATGGAGTTTTGCTGCGGTGAAGAATTTGCCAAAAAGAAAGCTCCATCTTCAGTACTGGTATCCGTAGTTTCCAATATGCTGTGGAGCGAAAACAAAGAGTAGTGGATAGGTTTTTCACTCTTTCTCATTTTTACTCTTACTGGAAAAGAATACTAAATAAACCAAACAAAAATTACTCCTGATACTCCTGAGCTGGAGCAGGACTTCCCTTCCAGGGTGGTACAATATGTAAAGGGAACAAGTACACTGAAAAGTGCTCTGCCTTCCCAGATCAAACTAAAATATAGGACTAATACAAAGGAAAATTCTTATAGAACTCTGTAAGCACAGATCTGCAACGAGCACTTCTAAAATTTCCTTCCCTTACTACTAAGAAACTTGTGTATTTACTCAGCTTAATTTAGAGTGTTAAACCAACCATGCTGGACAGGTTTATAATAATCCAATATTGCTGTAATTTACTGGTTGATGAAGCAAAAAAATGAGTAGCCTAACCAAAAAGAGCATGCAATTTAATTCAGAACTGCTGTTTAGACAAGGAATATGGGGATGCTTTTGGACAAGGAGAAAGAACAGACTAGATGCAATATTCTGTTCACACCAACAGAACCAAATGACCAGCACAGCAGTGACCCACTGCCTGCACAAGGACTTGTACATTACAGCATCATGCTCACAGTGCCCAGATAAATAACCCACTTTAGGAATGCCACACAGGAGCACTTAGCTGGGAGGTGAAGTGTTCTCCTGTGAATCCTTTTTATTTCTGTTTACTGACCCATTTGGCTGTGAAAGCACATCCAAAACGTGAGGTTTGGCTTGGGAGTGCAGGAGTGTTGTCTGAGAGCCCTGAGCAGAGGAAACAGCCACAGCTGGCTTTGTAGTGATGAACTCGAGCACATACTGCAGCATGTCAGGCAGTGGAAAGCGGGCTGGGCCAGAGCCATATTCCATGTACCTGTGCAAAAATGCAAGATGTTGCATGAATGAAGGAAATGAGATGGGTTAAACCTCAGGAGACAAGAGAAGAGCAATAGGGGAGAAAACTGCTGGGTTGGGATGAAGACAGTTTAGCAGGCGAAGGAAGGAGAAGACCTTGAAAGCCCCGAGGCTGTGGACATGGCTCAGCAGCAGCCACAAGCCATGTGCCATCAGCAGGTTTTGGCCACAAACACAAAATACAGCACCCTTCTGGAGACAATTAACCCCATCCCAGTCAGAGCCTGTGGGATGCAGCACATGGGCCTGGTTACACCGTGGTCTGTTGCTGCCCACCAGAACATCTCTGATCACAGACGGTGCTGGGGCACAAGCTTCTGCTGCCACTTGGCCACAGAACTAGCACTTGAAAATACCAACTTTAAGCGAGTTCCACGCTGAGTAAAAGGACTTCAAAAAAGCACCTGGGACATCAAATCTTCTGGTTGTCCCCAAACCAGGTCTTCCCTATCAATCTTCTTCCTTCTCTAGTCAATAATGCCAAACTCTAAGTAGGAGGGGATCTTTAAAATATAACAGTAACATAGATTCTTTTTAATGTATTACTGGGCTTCCTCGCCTCCCCTGCCAATAGAGCTGACAGTGGCAACTGTGCTCTTTAAAGAATTGATTCCTGTAACAGTATCAGTAATATTCAGAAACCATCCCGAGCAACAGGTTTGCTTTTGAAACCACACTTCCTCTCTCCAGACTTCTCAGAACAGAAGTTCCAGTGCTGTTCCTCCTTCCCCTACAAGTCTCTCTGCTATTGGAAAGCTCATTTAAAAGGAAACATTTGCACACTTCCAAAGGGCACAAAAATAAAGTCAACTGACTACTCACTTTTCCAGTTTCTGTTGCAGAATCACCATTTTATCCTTCAGTCTCTTGATTTCTTCTCTCTTCATCTGAATAAGCTCTTTATTGCAGTAGAGGTATCTAAAAGGAAATACAGAGCCCCACCAGCAGGGTGAGATTTGTTTACTTCTAACATCCACAGCCTTTTGTAAATATTTCAGAATCTTTCCTTGCTTATCCAAACAACCTTTTTACTTTCTTTATTTACAATAAAGCAATAGCTTTAAACATACCATACAACAAGGCAACTCACCTGTCCATATAAATAGTCTGGGGAAACTCTAGCTTGGTGTGAATTTTCTCTGGCTGTCCTAGTGACTGATTGAACTCAAATCGGGAGAGTTCAAAGGTCAGAACTGGTGGGAGTTTTGTAAACCAGCGCTGTAACAAAGCAGAAATGCCCCCAAAGGGACTTGTTTTAAGAAGACTGCTAATGGCACATTTTAGACTGATACTACATGATTATAGACTGATTTTAATGTCTTCATCTTTAGGCACTGAATCAGGTTTTGTTTGCAAAGTGACTAGTCAGAAAGCCAAATTTTACAAGACAAAAATTTATGCTTCCATTTTACATTTCTACTGTGAGAAAGCCTCACAATTGCTCAAAGTTACTTGTCATTGTCTGATGCATCCAGCTTGATGGATTACTAAGAAGTCCAGCACTGAATTTCACAAATTAGCAGAGGCTACACACACTCTGCACAGCAGCTAAGAGCCCCCAAGAGAGCTCGATGGCCAGGTCACGTGCAGTGATAAACAAACCTGCAGTCCTCCCACAGCACTGGATTCCTTATCCTCTCTCAGGCTATTTACAAACTACTTGATTTAGGGGATTCAGAGAAGACCCCCACTTTCTGTAGATTCATACACTGTTTCAAAAAGCCAGGCTGAAAGAAGAATTCGCAGTTGAATTTACACTTCCTCTCTCTCTTCCTGGATTCACAAATACTTCCAGAATCCACTGCCAGAAACTTTCTTCACCTATCTTAGACTGGCACCACCCACTTCATGCTGCCTTCTGGATTTGGCATGAGCACACTAAGCTCATTTTCCTTTGTGGGATTCATATCAGATGTGCTGCCACAATAAACCTCCCCCACAGCCAGAGGTTTCTGAGAAGCCAGCCCACAACCACAGAGGAGGAGCGATTCACAGTCTTATTATCTGGGAGAAAGGTAAGCTCCCGTTAAATCCAGTGTTTGTCTGAGCTTCAGCACGCTCTAGGTGCTCAGAAGACAAAATCACCTTATTCCCTATGTCCCCTATCATGCCACCCTCTAGCCACCACATCCTAGGAAGTGAAATTAAGATGCAGTTTTTTCAGTCAGATTTCTCAGAAATTAGGCCAGAGCCTTTTCTTTCTATCCATGCAGACACAGATTAAAACAACCCCATGATCAGTCAAAGTTCCCTTAGTTTTGGGAGAAGAGTTTGAAGGAACTAAAAAGCTTGGATTGAAATGAACCTGCCTGATGAGCTTCTATATCCCTTTGTCTCCAGTGCCAGCCCACACAGCTTCACCCACATCCTCTGCAAACACACCTGAATGGCTTCAGGCAGGAACCAGGAAAAGCCAGAACAAACATTTGAGTCCAGAGTTGGAACAGGGCTCACCTGCCCAGGACTTCATTTCTCCTTTGTTATTTTAAACCACAGCAACACAATTTTCAGAAATTCTCATAGAACTGAAATATCTTTCACAGCCCCACCTACACCAGCCACCTCTACCAATGTCTTCATGTTATTTCCCAGCCCTTCTCCAAGGTAACCCCAGTTGCACTTATACATAGAGGATGCTGAATGTAATGTCGCACCTCCACCTTCTAGTTTGTTGCAATTAAATATTTTATGATTGGTTTGTGATTAGTGAGATTTAAAAAAAAAGAAAGAAAAAAAATTATCACAGTCAGAAAACATGAGTGAAAGCAAGAAGAAAAATCCCAGACCACACACGGTATAAGAGGGAGAAAGAGACAAATTCCAAATGGCATACCATGATGTTAAGCACTGTACTTTTACCCTCCGAAAACATGGAGGCAGTAGGTCTCTCCCTACTCAGGTACAGGCAGGCTTCAACAGAAAGAGAGAGACTTCATCACACTTGATTCACAAGCAAACAGTGACCTTTGCAATTCAAAATAAACTCCTTGAACTGATTACATAGGACAACACATCTTTAAAATCAGCAAAGACTTACTCTCTCACCATGTAACATTAACAGACATTTATAAGAGATTCCAGGTATCCAGATAATATTTTGTTTTTAATTCTTAGGGAACACTCAGAGTTGCCATGTAAAGTTATCAGAGATACCTCTGTGCTGTGTGTGCTGCACTTTTCTGCAGCAGGTAACCAATGGCTTGACAAAAAAAGGTAAAACTAACCTCCTGTCCATACTTTACTGACTGAGATGCTGTTGCCTCATCCATCTCTCCCTCCACCATGGCTCCTTCCAAGCACTCATTCAAGTTCCGATAACCGTTTACCTGAAGGGGATACTGACCAAAGGTCTCAATCTTGGAAAAAGTGTTGCCTGGATGAAGGAAACCATACAGAAACCATGAGCTAACTCAAGAGAGCAAAACACTGGCTAACTCTGAAACACTCAAATGAGTTCAAAAGTTGAGTCTACCAAAGCCTTAACTCACCCTTATGGACACCCTCAGTCAGGAAAGTCCCATAGAAGAGCTGCACCATTGGGTTTTCGGATTTGTCCCCAGGGCTCCTGTTTCAGAAAGCAAAAGCACACATTCATGTGCAGCTGGAGGCTGCAAAAAACCCACAAGTCATGATCTAAGCCTGTGCTTGGGAGCCTACAGGCAAAAGGACAGTTTTCTATCCAAGTACAAAATACAGGAGGAAGCTTCCCATGCTCTAAAACACCTGCACTGGCAAGGGGGAAAAAATGTTAAGGTGTCAGCTTTTGAAATGCGGTTCCAAACACCCAGAGCTTTCCTGTTCACCAGCTCTGCCAAACTCCCCTCAAAAGCTCATGTACTCCATAGGCCACAAGGGCACTGAGTGAAGTCCCACGCTCATAAACAGGAGATGTGGACACCATGCTTTGTAAGGACATTTCGAGCTTAAAGAGCCTCATCCACAGCAAACAAAGAACTCTCATTTGTTCAGAATTTTCATGTAAAGTCCTCCTATTTATTAAAACTCTCCTTAGAATCAGGTCAAACTACCAAGACCACAGAACTCACGCGGCATTCACAGTGAGCTGGAACGCATCCTCCAGCCAGTCCAGTAGTTTGTGCGTAAATTCACTCACATCTTGCTAAAAGAGAGACAGAAGTGCAGAGTCAATCGTGACACCCACCAGAAAGTGTTCCCCTGGTCTGCTGGTGTCACAGACCCACTGGACACAACCCAAGGGGTAATGCTGTACCCACCCAGCTGAACTACGTGTGAGACTGAAGTGGTGTGCTGATTTAGACTGATAATGAACACTGCTCATCTGAACACTAGATCAGAGGAAATTACCGTGATCGCTACCCGACTATGCAGATGGCACTGAGTAGTGCAGTGCTAAGCTGGCTGGTTAATTAGCACGCACGTACATTCTGCCTAAATGACACAGGGACAGCTGCTTGTCGGCTGACAAACATGGGAAGATGCAGCAGGATGAAGGGAAATGGGATTGCTGTGGCTGCGGCTGCTGGTTCAAAGAGAGTAAAAGGCTTTTGAATGTGGTTTTACCTGCGGTTCTTCAGCAGATCTAAACACGTCCCTCAAGAGTTCCAGTGCTGCAGAAGGGTCCACGAACTTACGCCATGTCCCCAGCATTAATGCAAACAGGCACTGAAGTTCTTGCATGAATGCGATATTTCTTTTTCCCTGCATTGCAAAAACAAGAAAAGCCAAAGGATTTCTGCAACTCAACAAAGCAGCATCTTAAAACTAAGTGCTACAGAACACCACATGCACATTGTAAGAGGTACCCAACAACCAAGAAAAGAAGTGACATAAAAAAGGACAAAAGCAGGAAGACATGCAGTGTCATTTCTGGGGATCCAAATCTTTTCTCCCAAGAGACAAATGGGAGAAAAAATTTAACCAAAACAAAACCTTTAAGGAAAAGAGTGACAGAAATTATCGTTGCTAAACCATAAGGCAAAAGCTGATGAATTTATGCATTTATTCTGTCTGCATTTTAGGCTTTTTAGAGAATTGAGAGCATACATGAAAACAAGAGAAGCAAACTGTGTTAAATGGTGCTAGCCACAAAATGGGATGATATAACAAGCAAGCATTATTCTGTGTACTCCTTTTTCTCTAAGTATTTTCTAAGCACCTTCTGCTGACCACTCTCAGAAGGTAGTGGGGCTAGAGGGACCTGCAGACTGGCTCAAATACTGGTTCTTCTATTGTGCATGCAAACTAAGGAACAATCTGGAGCTGCCAAAGAAGTTTTATGGGAAAAATTTCTCCCCACATGGCAGTTAAAGGCTCTTGAGGACAGTGGTACAAGAAGCAGCTCTTTGTTTTCCTATCCTGATTCTGTCATTGAGAAATATTTCCCAAATTTGTCTTTAACATAGCCAGATGATTTTAAAGCCATTAACACAGGCACAGAAGTCACAGATGGCCCCAGAGTAAATCTGCTTATAGAAAGAGCAGAACACGACACCATAAAAGAGGGAAAGTTGACAGTGCTACTGAATCACAAACTTACAGTGTGACTACGACAACTTTCAAGAACATTCTGTGGGAGTGAGTACCCAAGGACCAGCCTCCGGAATTCTGGCAACTGAAACAGAGACTGAAAGGACAGGAGAGATAAAGCCCAGTCAGCATCTGCAAGGACTGGACTCACTGTAATTTGATGCCCTGTTGTCACTCTCTGACAGGACAGCGTCCTGTGTTACCGAACACACATTTACAGCCCCTGTGCTGGAAGAGCACACTGGTACCCACCCAAGGGCAAAACCTCATCCTGCCATTTCTAGGACAGATATAACCATTTTAGGAAAGAGCATTCTATTCTGCACAGGCAGGCTCAGAAAAGCATCCAGGAATAAGCCACAGTGAGAAAGGCCCATTTGCAGTTTTCTCACTTCTCAGAGCTGGAGACAAATGATTAACATCTCTCTGATGATGTGAAATTGTTAGGAGAGACAAATCTGCTCAGTTCCACTTATTGCTATCTCTTCTTTAGGTCATCACTAATAATATAATCTGTCTAGTTGTTTACTTGTTCAAGCATCTATGCCTGTATATTCCATTAACTGGAATACGATACACCACATGTTATGGAGCCAACAATAACTGCAGTAAAATTAAATTATCAGTTCATTTAGCCAGTCAAGCTTCTATCATTCAGTAGGCACTTGGCCATCACTGCACAAAACTCTGGGTATGGACACACAGATTCTCTGTATCTGTAGCTATTTTTAAGTAAAGCCCACTTAACTGCTTTATGGCTCTGTCTGCGCAGGCCCAGAACACATTACACTCACATCACATAAACCCAGAAGTTTCTGTATTTGAGCACGGTCACATTCACTCATCTGCATATTCACAGAGCTCCTGCACATTTGCTTCTGAGAAACATTTTGACTCCAAGGCCACAGCAAGTTTGTTATCAGAGAAAGAGAACTTTCTTACAGGTTACCTGTATAACAGCGCTAAACCAACATGTATTTCCTATATTTTTCATTCCAACAGGCCAGTCATCTGCTCTTCTCCAGTCATTCTGCTTGGAGTTCTCTCCCCAGACTTCACAGCGTTTCCTTTTGGAGCGGTTTTTGTTCTCAGCGGAATGCGTGTCCTGTGGTCTGTCACAAGAGATGAACACTGTGCTGTAAAACAGTCCCCAAAGATTCCCGGCAGCTACGGGAGTCACACTCCCCTCCAGCCAGTAGGTGTCCACCTGGTAAGTAATCCATGTTTGCTCTGCAGTTATCAGCTTAAGAACCCACTTATGATACCTGGGAAAACCAGGGCCCGTTTCTGGCCCCACTGATCTTTCGGCTGCATCCCTTTCCACAGCCGGAGCTTTTGGTGATTCTGGTGGTCTGACGGTGTTGGCTGTGCAGAGGTTGTCTTGGTTGTGAGGGGCAGGTGCAGCACTAACACCTAGAAGAGGAGGCAGCATTCTGATCAGTTTCCCACCACCAGCAGCAAATGTTCTCTTTAAAAGGAACCTCTAGAAAACATCACACTTCACAAATATAGTACTTCAATTGATATGAGCAAAATTTTCTAGCTCAGATTTTAAACCAAAATCCCTGTCCAGATCATGCCAGGCAATTCAAGAGCCACTGAGTGGCCTGGATGCAGAGAACAGGGCAGAGCACACAGCTGTGTTCTGTGGATTTCCTTACAGCCAAATTCAGAGCTTGAGGAAACAGTTCAGAACTCTTGAAACAATGAAATGGGAACATTAGCTTTGTAACTGTGATGTATCACCTACAAACATTATTAAGTGATCAGTACTGGCACAATCAGATCCACACCAGGAGAGGAGCTGGAGGCAAGTGCTGGCAGAAGCAGGGAGGACAGATCCTTCCCCTCTGAGCTCACACAAACATGTGAAGCCCTAAGGGTGAGCAGAGGCAAAGGACTTACTCTGTGGGAGCTGTTTCCCCACTGCGCTCCCCTCCCAGGCGGATGGCTCTGCAGCTGCCAGGTCCTGTGCCGGCTCCTGAGCGTGCTCCTCTGTCAGGAAAGTGACTGCTTCCATCAGGTCTCCGTTAGCAGCCTGATCGAATAACAGCAGAAAAATGAAGCACCAGTGAGGAGCAGAAAAGCAGCAAAGGATTTACCCTTTGCCTCTCATGCATCCACTGTTCATGGATAGCTCACACCAACCATTCTAACAAGGGCCAGCTCATCATCAGCCCACAGACACACTAGAAAATATCCACTCCATGTGCTGTGTTTGGAGAGCCTGAACTTAGACCTGATTTTCTGGATGAATTCAGAGCTTTCTTTCCCCAGAACAATGACAATATACACAAACCTTAAGAGCCTCGAGCAGGAATGCTGAATCCTGAATTCCCGTGATCTCTTTCATCTGGTTTAAGAGCATCTGGCAATCCTATGTGCAAGAAATAAACACAGCTCTTGTGAAAAGGTGACCAGGATGGACATCAAGCTGTTTCTGCAAGGTTTGCCGAGGGCTTACCGGAGCACTCTTCCTTTCCTTCCTTTCTGCTGACAGAGTGACACACAAGCCCAGTCACACTTGCTTGATGGCAATACCAACATCAGCTTGAACATCGCACTCAGGTTTTTTCCCCGCTAAATTCACAGACTAACGCTCAGACTAATGTCAAATCCTTTGTATCCCCAGGAGAACACAGGCAGTCCTGGGAGGACAGGCTACCCCTGCTGCTGGATGTGCCACACCTGTGGTGGGAAGGGGTTCCCCCGCCCCCCGAGGCAGCAGCATGTGCAGCGGGACATATAAGGCGGCCGCCTGCTCCCAGGGCACTGGTGGGAGCTATTTTCAGTCTGGTGGCACATGCCATTTGTGGGTGTCACGTCTCACTGACAATAAGGTGTCAGAGTGGGGGCCTGCGAGGCTGTCATCGCTCCTCCTTCCCCCTCCACACAGGCCACTCAAGGTTTGGTGAGACACTCCCTGCTCAAGGCCCCAAGCTGCAGTTCAAAACTCATCCTTTGGCCGGTTCAACCACTTAAAACAGATGATTATAAAAATTCTCTTTACCAGAATTATAAAATCTTTGGAGCCTTGGCTTACCACAGGGTGGTGCAAAGCCATGAACAACCTCAGTCAATGGCTATCAGGAGAGGCAGCTCTCCACAAGTAGCCCCCGAAGGCTGGGGGGTCCCACCATCCCTGCTCACAGCCACAGTTCCACCTGCTGCTGCTGCCAATGGCTCAGCCTGGGTGACAACCAAGATGTGGCTCCATAACACTGGCAGTGCATGTGGTATGGGAAGGACATCACAATAGAAACAACTTCAGTGACTGTGTTGCATGTCCTGATTTACAAAGGCTGTCCAGGATCCTGCTGCCAGCACAACCTGATCAATTCCAGCTCCTTAAGATCACACATTTAGTCAACCTTAACCAGGAAATCTGCACGAAAATAAATTCAAGTTTCTACTTCCTCTCATCACTGAGAAAAAATGTAAGATGCTTTCAGGCTGCTGGAGCACAAGTTCCATCCAGTAAATAGCAAGTGAACTACTTTTTTGAGCCCCCCTCCCCACTCACACTGGTGACAGATGCTACTCCACACACAAAGACAGCACACATCTGTGTCAGCCACTGAGACAAAAAGCCTTCTGGATTACTTTTGGTGGGAAGTTCCTTGGCAAGTTATTCACAGTAGTCCCAACTAAAACACCACTTTTCCTCAACATTTACAAGAAAGGGCACGTGTGCATGTGCACACTCCCCCAACTTGTCCCACACTCTTTTTTATTCCTGACAAGAGCCAGGACGCACCAGAATGCCCCAACAGCCCCACAAGGAGCTGCCCGATGAGGAGACAGGGCTGTGAGGCTCGGGGAGGGCACACTCTCACAAAGGCAAACCACTTAAATCATGTTGCTAATTTTGCTGCCTTAGCATGCACCGTGTGTGTTGGCTGACCCCACCTTACGCCGCAGGGCAGATTTTTCCAGTGCAGGAAAAAAAAGAAGCACCCTTGCTAATAAACTACATCACAATAATGAAACCCGAGGCAAGACAAGGCATGATTTTCTGGGTTTTTTTCCGCTCCACCTAAAGGAGAATTCACAAAGGCTGCCAGGCTGCCATAAGTATAAAAGCCAATTACTGATCCTCCGCTCTAAGTTACCACTTAATATTCCAATGATTCCAGCGTGATTTTATTCAGCCTTTGAGAAAAGGTTTGTGTTAACAGCGAAGAGTTTATCCCACACCAGTTTTGAGAGGCTTGCAGCTGCCTGGCAGCCCACAAAAGCCACTGGGAATCCCACTCTGTGCAATTTGTCAAGATTTTGGGGAGTCCGTGGTTTTGCTGCCATAACTAGTCTGGTTATTGCTGCCTGAGGTTACGCGCCATGGGGTTATAAAACAAGCTCTGTAGCTGGTAATTAACACCAGCGTGCTGCTGCTGCTGCTAACACACCCTGCACTTGGAAACCCAAACCGAACCAAAGCCCTACCTGCTGAAAAATAACAACCCAAAACACAAATCCTATTAGTATTAAATTACAGCAACGGGAGACGAGTACAAAACCAAGAAGCTGGGAGGAAGGAGATTACTAGAGATAAAAATTACAAGGCTGGCCAGGAGCGATGGAAGAGAAGGGTTTTGTGTTTTCCTCTCCACGCTCTGAAGTTTGTTTTGATCAGAAACAGCGAGTGGGGAAGGGAGCAAGTACAGTGCAGGAGTTCAGGGGGTTCCAGAAACAACCAAAGGCGAGGAGGAGGAAGGTGGTGGCACCGAAGAGGCCCCGTGGAGCTCAGCCTTCACCCCCCCGCACCTCAGCCACACTTTTTATCGTGCGGAGAAAAAAATGGACACAGAGAGGGCTGGAAACCCGCAGGCGGCAGCAGGAACAAAGCCTGCACTCCCGGCCGAGGCTTCCACAAACCAGTGCCCATCATGGGAAGACGCATCGGGCACTGTCTGCTCGTTCCTGGGCACAGCAGTGCCCCTTCTAACACAGAGCCGAAGGGGTGATGCCCTCACCCCGCTCCCTGCCGCAGCTCTGACCTCTCTGACTCGCATCTCTGGGGTGCTGAGAACACAGGGATGCTGCTGCTCCCTTCTGGGACCGCTCCCGCAGCGCTCTGAATCCCGGAGCCTTTTGGCCCAGGGGCGCCGGGAGATGCCGCACAGGGGGACGAGGATGATGCTGATGCTGATGAGGGTGCCCTTCCCGTGGTACCGGTACCCCCGTTAGTCCCCAACGACCCCCGCGCGGGCCGGCGCCGTTTGCCGGGCGGGCAAACGGAGGAGGAGGAGGACGGGGGAGGCCCGTGGGGAGCGGCGGGCGCTGCGGGACCCCCGACGGGCCGCGGGGCTGGGCCCGAGAGCGGCGGGGCAGCTGGGACGGGCCCGACAGGGGCTCGCCAGGCCCCAAGCGGGGGTCTCCGGGCCCTCCCCGCCCCGGTGTGTCTCACCCACGGCCTCAGCCCGCGGAGTGTGTCCCCCCGGAGCGTGTCCAGCCCCCGGAGTGTGTGTCTCACCCCGGCCCGGGCCCGCAGCTCGGCCGTCATGGGCCCGCCGGCAGCGGCAGCGGCGCCGTCGCCGCCCGCAGAGCGCATGCGCAGCAGGGCCGGTTCCGGCCGCGCCGCCCGCGGGGGGGGGGGAACGGAGGGGGGGGGAGTGTCCGTGTGTCCGTGTGTCCGTCTGTGTGTCCGTGTGTCCGTGTGTATGTGTGTCCGTGTGTATGTGTCCGTGTGTGTGTCTGTGTGTCTGTGTGTCCGCGTGTATGTGTCCGTGTGTCCGTCTGTATGTGTGTCCGTGTGTCCGTGTGTATGTG
>JAWWEE010000062.1:6799342-6820682 GCA_035221455.1 Xenops minutus | reverse complement strand
GTATGTGTCCGTCTGGGTGTCCATGTGTCCACCTGTGTGTCCATCTGTGTGTGTCCATGTGTGTCCGTGTCCGAGTGTCCATCTGTATGTGTCCGTGTGTCCGTCTGTGTGTGTCTGTGTGTGTCATCTGTGTGCCTGTGTGTCCATCTGTGTGTGTCAGAATGGGCATCGGAGTGTCTGAGTGTCCATCTGTGTGTGTGTCCATGTGTCCATCTGTGTGTCTCTGTGTCCATCTGTGTGTGTCAGAATGGGCATCGGAGAGTCTGAGTGTCCATCTGTGTGTGTGTGTCCATGTGTCCATCTGTGTGTCTCTGTGTCCATCTGTCTGTGTCAGAGTGGGCATCGGAGTGTCCAAGTGTCCTTCTGTGTGTCTGAGTGTCCGAGTGGGCATCCGAGTGCGTGTCCGTGTGTCCGACTGTCCGTGTGTGTGTCTGTGTGGGCATCGGAGTGTCCGTGTGTCCATCCTTGTGTCCATCCATCCCTGTGTCCAAGTGTCCATCCATCCCTGTGTCCAAGTGTCCATCCATCCCTGTGTCTGTGTCCGAGTGGCCATCCGTGTGTGTGTCTGTGTGTCCATATGTCTGTCCAAGTGCCTGAGTGTCCATCCGTCTATGTGTCCATGTGTCTGACTGCCCATCCGCGTGTCCATGTGTCCATTCATATGTCTGTCCATCTGTGTGTCCATCCATCTGTGTGTCCGAGTGTCCATCTGTGTGTCCAACTGTCCATCTATATGTGTGTCCACGTGTCCATCCATCCGTGTGCCCATGTGTCCATCCATCTGTGTGTTCATGTGTCTGAGTGTCCATGTGTCCAGCTGTGTGTCCAGCTGTCTGTCCATCCATGTGTCCATCTGCATGTCCATGTGTGTGTCCATCCATGTGTCCAGTCACGTCCCTCCACAAGCAGCCCCTGAGCATCCCCTGGCCGTCGGTCCTGTTCTCCCTGGTCCCCACTCCAGCAGTCAGGGACACTGACCCCAGCCAATGCTCTGTCCCTGCTGTGCCCCTCTGGACACATACAAATGAATTATTTTCTTTTAATTACAACAATAATGAGAAAAGGCCATTGTCCCCATTTTGGTCCAAGCTGCATCTGACACGTGTCCTGCTGTCCTTGCCTGGGCATCGTCCTGCATCATCAGGAATGTGTCACTTGCAGTCACCAGCCTGGCTTTGCTCTCCACGGAGCACCAAAGCCCCTGTGGCTGTGGCACTGCTGGTATTGCTGTTCCCAATAGAGCTGTGTCACTGCAGGAGGGAGGGGGTAACAGGGTCAGACAGTACCATATCAGTTCCCTTTGTTGCCAATTCCCTGCAAAAAATGCCCTTTTCTGATTAGGTGGGTATCTCCCACACCTGGATTTTTCCTGGGCAGTCACAGAGCATCCCTCACTTTTTCTTTTGGAAGAGGTTTGGGAATCTCAGTGTGACCTCTTCCAGGATTGCCTCAGCTCCCCTGTGCTCCTGCTGAAGAACTGGGGAGGCGAGAGGGTGAGGAGGAGGAGGAAGCAGCAGGGTTGATAAGGTCAAACTGAGGAATCCAGTAATGTTACCCAATTTCCTTGATACACAAAGGGAAAACAAGATACCCAGTGAAGTGTAAATGCAACAAAGTAAGAAATTCCACTCATTTCAGGAGCCTGCCAGGCTATTAATAGTGAGAGATAGGGCACTGGAATTTTTGCTCTGGAATCCCCATGTGCTGCTGAGAGAACAGTGCTTTGCCCCAACGTCGTTGCTCAGAGAAGGGTCCCCAGGATTTCCCTACCTTAAAAAAAGGATTAACCATAAAAATTCTGAATGTCCCAGTTACAAAGATAAACTCAGCCCTGTATTTTTAGCTCCGAGTTTGTTTAGGCTGTGTTTAATGTTTAGCAGTCTGATTAATGCTGTGGTGACTAATTAGGGTGCAGAACAATTTGTTTGCAGCGTCAAGTGCAGTCACAGCACTGTTACATCCAAGGTAATTTACTACAGGGGGATTGTACACCCTCAGACAGAGTGAGCTGCAGACATGCCCTCACCCCACTCTTTCCATGTCCAGTCTAGACTTAGCAAAAGGAAGCAATTTGCACTGTAGGTGCTTAAAAAATGAAAAAAACCCCACCAGAATGGACAACATCTCCTGCCATTGTCCCCTCCAGGGCTGTCCCCACACACTGTGCAGCACTGTCCAACCTCTCCAGCACTGCCAAAGTCCTCCATGCATTGGATTCCACCAGAAACAAGAGGGAGAAGACTTCACTGCAAGACTTTTCCAGGTGTTTTACACCACAAGCTAATAGCCTTTTCAGCCAAAACTAACCTTTCCAATTTGCTTGAAATCTTCCTCATTTTCTCCAGAAAAATAAGGGGAAAAATAGCCAGCTGTAACTGTCAGCACGTTTTTATTAAAACATAGGCTGTTTCCTGATTGGAAAGATTTCCCAGAAACTCCAGCCACTGAGAAGAGCTGGGGGAAAGGGGGAGGCATGAGGTTTTTACACCAAGGCAGCTGGTGTACAATCCCTGCTGCAAACCTGCCTTGGTGCAGCCACAATGGTGCAGGATCCCACCATTCCTCTCCTGCCCAGTGAGCCTCTGGCATGGCTCTCCTTTTAAAAAACAAAAGGAAAAAGGAAAATACAGCCATACAAGGTGAAACACCAGTCAGGTCTGCTCTTATCAAGGCAATTCCTGCCTGACCAGATGGTGCTGAGCCTGTGAGGAGTGGCTGCCGTCCCGCTTGGGATGAGCTGGATCACCTTCATTAACAGCAATGGGCTCCAAATACTTTCACGTACTTATTACTACCTGGCTTTAATGATAGTGAAACAGTGGCAGAATATTGCAAACACCTGAAGGGTGTCTAATGGAGGAGAGGACTGAAAGGAAAGAGCTCCCCTCCCTTTGCTGGAGGATTTAAAGGCATTGGGCTCCTTCACTGGGGTGAGGACAGGCTTGGTACCTGCCATGGGCAATTTTTGACCACTCCACGAGCCACCCAGTTTGCATTCACAGGGCAAAGCTAGTGGTGTCCCTAAATTAAATTAAATTATCTGAGGGCACCACACTGAGCAGCCACTCATGGCATTTGGTCTCTGGTCTTGGAGCTGCACAAGGCAGATGCCAGAGGAGAGATGCTTTGTGTTTCCCTGTCTGCTCACAGTGCCCTGGGAATGCAGCAAGCCCGAGCATCCCTGAGGATCACTGCCCCACAGGAGAGTCCTGCATCCCCTGGTGCCAGAGCAGGGGCTGCCGTGAGCCTGGCTGTGCCCACACTGTCAGCCCTGCCTGCCTACGGTGTTTATTTCATGTCTCACAGTGTTAAATCATAGCAGACATGCAATTTGGGGAGCGTGAGGCTCCGTAATGGGCGGCCTCGGGTGCGTGATGGGGCTGGGGCCAGCAGGCAGCCGTGCTGCCAGGGCTCCTTGCTGATGCTTTATTGCTTTTGACGCTCCAAACGCACCATGAAAGGAGAGTTCTGGCAGCCTGGAGAAGGGCTGCTTCCCTCTCCTGCCCGCTCCACATCATCAGGCACTGCAGCTGAGGCCTCCCTCCCCATTCCTGCTGTGGTCCTCATGCTGGCTGCAGCCCCCCATGCTGTGCAGAGCCCAGCCACAGCAGCCCCCAGCACATCCCACTGCACGGAGTGGGAGCTGCTGAGGGAATATGGTGCATAATGCTGCACACGCAGGGCTTGGGGTGAGGTCAGGTTGGGGTGAGGGGGTGTGTGGAGCTTGTCCCATCACATGTTAGGGACCTTATGCCTGTGCCCCTGTGCTCTCCCCAGTCCCTGAGATTGTTGCAACTCTGGGCTAAGCACCTACTTGCCCAGCCAGAGAGCCTGCTCTCAGCACGGCTGCTCTAGGAAAGAGCCCTGAGTGTCCACCCTTACACAGAGACACTGCCATGCCTGGATGCAGGGAAGAAGCCCAGGCAGGATGAGGGGCTGAGCCGTGGGAAGCCCCAGGCGCCGAGCACTTCGATTCCCAGAAAAGCAATTACCGTGCAGCAGATTACAGGGCTAATAAAATCCCATTATGCCATTTCGGAAAGTAAATCTGATCCGGGCGCTGCCGATTGATATCAACCATCCCACAAAATGTCCCGCAAGAGCCCCCCGCGCGCGCGCGTAACACGAGGCTACAGTAGATCACGCTAATTAGATATCCGATAACAGGAGGGCTGATAGGAACTACATTAAAATCTCTTTAAGATGAAGACGTAAAACCCAAGGGAGAAAATTCAGAGTTAATGACGCTGCAGCAGAGGCTCCACTGGAGCGGTCCGTGCCCCCTTGGCCGCATCCTGCCCACTGCAGACACAGGAGGCTGGAGGAGAGGGGGCAGAATGGGGCACGGTCCCCAGCGCCAGTGTGGCGCTGCCCGTGATTTTCATTACCCAGATTCAATAAGAGGAGAGCGCTCCGAGCTGCCGGCACTCCCTGGGAGGTGACTTGCCAGCCACTAACGGAGCCGAGAAATCAAATTAGCCCCAGCTCTGCTCTCGCTCTCTCCCTGACACCGCTGTTGGCAGCCGAGGGGGAGTTCATCAGGGCCCCGCACTAATTCTTATCTCGTTTAAGTGACTCCATGCTGGCATCTGATGCGATTTGCTCTACGCCACTGCCACAGGCTCTGGTCCCTGCCCGCCGCTTCCCCAGCATTTCCAGCAGCTGGCAGCTTTGTGGGGGCACGGGCACCTACAACACACACAAATGCAGTGTGTACAGACAGCAATACTGAAGATTATAGGGGCTGGGGGTCATGGGGAGGCTTCCCTGCCAGCCAGATGGATGTTGTCCAGCCCAAGGCCATGATGCTGTGACACAGAATGAGAAATGTGTAGCCCAAGGAGGGCACCCATGAATGGGCAGACACCAAGTGCCTTTTGGCTCTCAATCTTACCAGACTAGCCTTTGCTTCTGGTCTTTTGTTTGCTTGTCTTTGCCCCAGGGTGTTAAATATTTGGGGAAACCAAACCCCATGGGAAACACTTTTGTTTGCTGAAATTTACAGTAAATGCAAGTTGCTGCAATGAAAACAGACCCTGGTGCTGGTGCAGGTCCTAGGGGTCGGGGAAAGCTGCGGCTCCAGGCAGGGATGCCAAGGGCTGGCAGCACATGCTGCCACCACCTGTGTCTGTCAGACTCACTGTCAGTGTGACAGACCCACCCTCCACAGGGTGTGAAGGGGAGCCTGGTACCTCCAGAGTCCCCCCATGCCCCTGCTGATGGAAACCCACCCTGTGCCAGAACCACATCCCGAGACAGACCCCACTCAACCCCATCTCTCAGAGGGTTTCCTCCATCTTTCCAAAGGCTGAGGATCTCCTGGAGCAGCCCTGGCACCTGCAGCGCCCTTTCCCTCCGGGTTGTGCCCCCCATTCCTGCTGCACACTGGCACGATGTTTGTACCCCAAAACCCACTTTGTCATAGCCAGACGCCTGCCCAGAGGATGGGGGAGCCCCGAGGGACCCAGCGAGGAAGGTGGGGGTGGCTGGGTGGGCCCCTCTTGCATCCTCCCAGCCTGAAACCTGATGCAGAGGGAGAGGCTGATCGCGAGATTAACTGGGCGTTCTCAAAAACCCGACGGCAGGGGGAAAGCCGCACGAGTGCCGCCTGCCTCCCCGCTCCGCTCACTCCTCCGAGCCGACAGCAGCTGGAGCAAACAGAGCCACCCATGGCTCCCGCTGCTCTTGGGGCGCTCCTGGCCCTGCTGCCACTGGCCTTGATGCTGCAGAGCCCAGGTAAGGCGAGAGACTCGAGGGCAAGGCTGGGGAGCTGGGGTAGGAGGGCAGGGACCTGGCGTGGTGCAACATCTTCCCAAAACCTGAGCAGTGCTGCGCCGTGGACAAAGGCTGCTTTTTTTTGTTTTGGGAGACCTTCATGCTATTGGGAAGTGATGTACCCGGGAGAAGCTGGAGCATGGGAAAGCTCCAGTGTGGAGCCCAGTGGTGCATCCTGCCTGGGTAGCACAAGCAGCAAGGCAACGTGGTGTTTCACATCTGCACTGAGGGCTCATCAATGTGGGGCTTTGTAGTACTCTGGAGCTGTGCTGAGGTGCCAGCCCTGAGGACAGAGACATGAGAGTCTCCTGTCTGTTCCCCACTGCCTGGGAGCTCCCCTGAGCCCCCCACTGATTAAGGGCTTTCTCCACTATAATGTTTCATCACTCTTAACCTGGATCTGGGTTTTGTGGAGGATGCTGTACAGCTCTGCAACTATCATTGTTATTTTTCTATTTTCCCATTTAACCTTCCTGGGATATAGCCCAAAAAATACTTCTGCTGTTTTGCACCAGCACAGCTGGAAGTGTTCAGCAGGTTGGTGACTCAGATCTCTGGATGTGTTGTGTCAATCCTGTCACCAGGGCATCCTTCCCAACTCCCAAACCTTCTCCTGCTATTAGCACGGCAAAGGTGTCAGAAAAGGAGTAGAAGCAATGACACTCTCACCCTGGCAATGCTGGTCAGGAGGCAAGAAGGGCTGTGCAGACACACCCCCATGTGCCAGGGCTCTGCTGAGTTGCACTGGCACAGATTTGGGCCAGGTTGACCAGCACAGCGTCCACAGCAGAGGCAAAGAGCACCTGGGGTTAACTCAGCCCAGTCCTCCCTCTTCAATCCCATTTCCCTCCTGCCAAAGCCTCCAGATGCAGAGCTGGGTGGCATGGGTGTCAGGAGGAGGAGAGGAGAGGGTGTGAGGAGAAGAGGGTGTGAGGAGGAGCAGGAGCATGAGCATGAGCCAGCTGCCACCAGCTGCAGCAGGAAAGGCCACTTGGCCCCAGCCGTGATGACGGCAGTGCCTGTATTTCCTCCCCTCACCCTAATTGCTGCCTCTGGCCCCCCGTTGCTGCCTCTGTGGGTTCACGCCTGCCTGCTCAAGGGTCGTGTGCCTGGCCAGCTCCCTGGCATTACCACTCTCGTGCAATGTCAGAGGGGCTGAGGCTGCAGGATTTTTTTCTTTTTTTTTTTTTTTTTTTTAGCTTAAAACACAGATTAAAGTTCCCTTCCAGCAGCTTTTCCCAAGTTCCCGCAGATCTATTCCAATTAGTCTCTTCCATTAGGCGGGAATTGGACTCCGGGGCTGGGCGTGCTGCAGAGCAGAGCCATGAGTGAGTGCAGCACTGCTGCCCTGGCCTGGCCGCGGCGTTCCAGCTGCCTGGCAGCGAGGACACGGTGCCTCGAGCAATTTGTCCTTGATTGATGCTGCCGGCACCAGCCGAGGGACTGTTTCCACAGGAAGCAAACACCAAGGTACCTAATAAATTAATTTAGCATCCTGCTTCGGCTCTAACCTTCGCCACCTCCACCTGCTGAGCAAAGCAACACCCCTGGAAGGAGGGAGAAGTAGGAAATGTACCTGCGGGCAGCAGATCCCTCGTGGTCCCCTGCTGCTGCTGTCCTGGCACCTGTGCAGAGAGGTGGAGGCTGGCAGCCGTGCCCTCTGAGGCTGGGGAAGGTCACAGTGCTGACCACCTGCACAGCAGAGGATATCAGTAACATGTTAGGTGGTGGTTCTGGTGGCCAGGCTTGTTTCCCATTAGGATGCTCCTGTTTGACTTGGATGGGGAAACCCCAACTGGTAAGTGAGGGCTGGCAGCTGGCAGCATCCTGCAGTCCATGGCACACCCCAGGGTGATGGCAGCTTGCTGTCCCAGGGCGAGCAGCCTCCCTTCTTCCCTTTGTCCCTCTGCTAGCAGGTAGCCAGACACCGGAGCCCTCTGAGCCCGCCCTGCAACATCTGTCCCACTACTTGCTGGCCCACTACCAGAAGGGCACCCGGCCTGTGCGGGACTGGCGAACAACCACCAATGTGGCCATCGACCTCATGGTCTACGCCATCCTCAGCGTGGTGAGTTCTCTGCTCCCATCCTGCATGTGTCCACAGGGAGGGGAATGGCACCTGGCATGCAGCGTCCTCCTGGCATGCTCTGTCCATCTTCTGGAGTGCCAACATCCTCCATTCTGACACCGTGTCCTCTTCTTCCCACAGGATGAGAAGAACCAGGTGCTGACCACCTACATCTGGTACAGGCAGGTGAGTGGCCTTGAAACCTCACCCCTCCCTTGTCAGGCTCCCCTGGGGTCAAGCACCCCTGAAAAGACAGATTTTCCCATGGGAGTGTGCAGCCCTATGGAGAGCAGGGAGGAGGAACCCATCCCAGGGCTGGTGAGACCTCTGTAGCACATTAACCTCGAGGCTCAGTTTTCATGCTCTGTGTTTTGCAGTGTTGGGTGTTGTGATAGCTAGAGGATGAGCATTCCCTCCCTCCCATGGGGGGAAGATTGCTTGGTGCTAGTCTGGGGTCTGTGTGCTTAGCAGGGTAGAGGGGACCTTGTGCTTCAAGTCTGCTCTCCCTTGTCCCCAGCACTGGACAGATGAGTTCCTCAGGTGGGACCCAGCTCACTTTGACAACCTGACACAGATCTCCCTCCCCGTGGAGAGCATCTGGGTGCCTGACATCCTCATCAACGAGTTGTGAGTGTGGCCAAAGTCTGGGGGGAGATGGCCTAGGGCTGGACCTCCCTCGCCCACTGCGGGCACGTGCCATCCCATGCTTTGTATTCCTGGCACAGAGCTGGCAGCCTTCCCCACAACGGGGAGCTGCAGATGGGGATCGGCTTGGCAGTTGGGCCATTTCCAATGCTGGCTAACTGCAACTGCTGGTAATTACCCGTGCCGTGCCGGGGGTGGGATCCAGATATCTGGAGAAAGGCTTTGTGAAGGCAGCACAATGCAAGGGCAGCTGCAGAGCTGCTGGCCCTTCCCACGAAGCCAGCCAGTGTCCTTCCCACTCAAGGAACATTTAAGGTGTTCCCAACAGCTCCTGAGGGCCCTGGGACAACAATACAGACAATTTTAGGGCTGGCAGAAGGCAGCAGCCCAGGCAGTCAGAGGTGATGCCAGGCAGAAATACCTGTGTGGGTATCACCAAAAAAGCAGAATGCCCTGCTCCCGGGCAGTTGCCCCCTGAAACATCACTTGGCAGGAGGAACCTCTGCCCAGAGAGCTCCCTAGCCCACATCTCTGTCCCTTGTGTCTCCCAGTGTGGATGTTGGAAAGTCCCCCCACGTCCCCTATGTCTACGTCAGCCACCACGGGGAGGTGCAGAACCTCAAACCCATCCAGGTGATGACTGCCTGCAGCCTGGACATCTACAACTTCCCCTTCGACGTCCAGAACTGCTCGCTCACCTTCACCAGCTGGCTGCACCACAGTGAGTGCCGGGATCCCCGCGGCTGGGAGGTCAGGGGAGCGGGCAGGACCTCTGCCGGGCCGGAGCTCCGTGCAGAAGACAACTCGTCCCTCTAGATGGCCCCAGTGGATCGGGGAAGCGTGCGGGGAGGGCAGGCACCCAGCCCGGCGTGGAGGGGCCGGCAGTTGTCGGCGCTTTGGGCAAGGCACCCCTAAGTCCTCACCTCTCCTCTGCCCTCCCAGTCCGTGACATCAATCTCTCGCTGTGGCGGCAGCCGGAGCTGGTCAAGTTCGACCGGAGTGTCTTCATGAACCAGGGCGAGTGGGAGCTGCTCTATGTCCTCAGCCACTTCCAGGAGTTCAGTGTCAAGAGCAGTGACAACTATGCTGAGATGAAGTTCTATGTAAGAGCCTTCAGCCACCGTGTTTCTCGGGGATGTGGCACGAGGGAAGGGTCTTGCCCCCCTCCCTGTCACTGATCCATGCTGCAGCACTCCTGCCTGAGGATGGGAAGCTCCTGGCACTGAGCCCTTCCTCTAGCTTACCCTAGTGCCTCCCACCATCCTCACCTGCCTTGGTGAAGAGCCACAGCAGCTCAAGGCCTCATTTCAACCCTTCACTGAACCTTTCCTGTCTCTCTGTCGTGCAGGTAGTCATCCGGAGACGCCCCCTCTTTTACACAGTCAGCCTGCTTCTCCCCAGCATCTTCCTGATGGTTATGGACATTGTGGGCTTCTACCTACCTCCCAATAGTGGAGAGAGGGTCTCTTTCAAGATCACTCTCCTGCTGGGCTACTCAGTTTTCCTCATCATTGTATCCGACACGCTGCCAGCCACTGCTGTTGGCACCCCGTTGATAGGTACAGTGGCACTACCTGTCCATCCCACTGCCATGGCAGTCCTGTGCAGACATCACAGGGCCCTGAGAGCTGGGCAGGGAGCACTCGCTCTGGCCTGTGCTCTGTATGTGAGCCTTTGCAGGCCACCCACCTCAGTGACACCTCCACAGGCATCTATTTTGTGGTGTGCATGGCACTGCTCGTCATCAGCCTGACAGAGACCATCCTGATCGTGCGCCTGGTGCACAAGCAAGACCTGCAGCCCCACGTCCCTGAGTGGGTGAAGCACCTGCTGCTGGAACGAGCCACTGTCCTGCTCTGCATCCGGGACAGGAAGAAATTCAGCCAAAGCAGGACGCAGAGCTCGGACGTCTCCAGGCAGGCAGACAGCAATGATAGCACAGGTAAGGACTGCACAGAGAGGGCCTGTGGGAACTGAAGGGGTCTAGGTCCTATGTAGGCATCTACATCTATGTAGCCACTACTGATGTGATGAACTGGGTTCCTTCTACACTCACAGAAATCCCAGTTCTGCATCTAAACAGGTTTTTTACACTTGCCTCTCTTGATCCCGCAGCCAATCTGACCCCCTATGGCTGTGAGGACCCCCGGGAGAGTGGGGCAGTGGGGGGCACAAGGCCCACACTGGCCTTTGCTGGCCGGGCAGAGGGCTCAGCGGTGCTGCAGGGGGTCCTACGTGAGACCACGGCCATCCGCCAGTTCCTGGAGAAGCGTGAGGAGTTCCGTGATGTCGCCCGCGAGTGGCTGCAAGTGGGCTACGTGTTGGATGTCCTGCTGTTCCGGGCGTACTTGGCGACCGTCCTGGCTTACAGCATCACGCTGGGCACCCTCTGGTCGGTGTGGCGGGACGTCTGAGCGGTGCCCATTCTTCAGGGAGAGAGGGGGGACTGCGGATGTTGCCTCATTCCAGTGGGTGCTACCCGGCTATCGATGCAGGCAGGCACATCCCTCAGGTCCCCCAACTCCTCAGGGGGGAGGTGAGGCCGAGGAGGAGGCCCCAAGCCCCGCTGACCTTGCCCAAACCCCTCTGTGTGCTCTCCCCGCCATCCCCGGAGCGCCCCGGACCGGGCGCGGATGCCGCTTCAGCACCGCGGACAGCGGCCCCGCCGCCCGGCGCTGCCACCGCCCAGCCGGGGGTCTCCCGGCCCCGGGGGGGTTCCCAGTGCCCCGTGGGGTCCCCACCGCCCCAGGGATCCCTCGGCTCCCATACCCCTCACTCCGGATACCGCCTTTATTCCCTGCCCCGCACCCTGAGCACGCTCGTTCCGAAGATCCCCACCACGCTAGTGCCCAGTTTAGCAAACTGGGAGGGACCCAGTACCAGGCGGCGGCCAAACTGGGATGCCAACGGGAGTGGTTTTGTGAGCACGCAGTGCTGGGAGAGACCCGCGGGGTCATGACTGCCACCACATCTGCAGACAGACCCCAGGTCCTGCTGTCCATCCACCTCTGCAAGGGCAGAGGCATGAGGCAAAGAGGAGAGGAAAGTGCTGGAGATGCTGGGAGGGCTGGAGATGCTGGGAGGATGTTCCCGTGCACTAGGAGTATCCCTGCATATAGTGGCTCTGCAGGTGGTGGGGGACAGGTGGGTTGACAGCACCTGGCTCTCACACAGCCACCCTCAAGCCCATCGGTCCTGGACCAAGACTCCTGCTCACCATCCCAGAGCCATCACCTACAGGAAAACTTCCTGCTGAGTGATGGGGGCTGAGGATGGGTGCAGCGGGCTCCTGCTGGCGCCGGCCCTCACTAATGCGCTGATGGTCTGTAAGTGGCTGCCTATTGATGAGGTGTCCAGTTAAAGAGTTCGCGAGACACTAAATCAGCCCATTGATCCTGCCGAGATCGATGGTGCTACAGACCTGATCAGTGCGGCGGGCAATTAACACCCTCTGGAATGAGCTGCCTTCGTGTAACATCAAACGCTCCAACAGACAAATCCAATGGGCCCATTGACCTGGGCGTCCGATGCCACTCAGCCCGTGTGTTTGAGGAGGGGACAGGGCAGCAGGACCCTCAAGCCAGCCTCACCATCCCTCTCCTACCCACCAGGGCCCTGGGTGCCCCCCAGGGCTGCACTGTGAGATGCTCACCTGTGCTGCTGCATCTCATGGAGCGTGTCGGTGGCTGCCTGGTCCTTGTCCTTCCCTGTGCTAGGAAGAATTCCACACCCAACCAAACCCCTTTGTCCAGCTCAGTGGTCCTTTCCCCCTGGTACAGGAGACTACCTATGCTGGATGAAAGATCCGGATTCTCCCTTTGCCCTCTTGCTACTTTGGGAAGTGCCACACGCAGGAAAAAGTTCCAGGCATCTCTCTGAGAGGAGCCTTGATTTTCCTCTTTGAAAAAAAAAAAAATAAAAAAAATCAATAAATCTGAATCTAATCTCCTAATAAAGGTTTAATGAGGACATAATGTTGATGGAACAGAACATTGTTGCAGCATAATCGCTCCCAGCTGCTGTGCGAGTGTGCACACAAAGGCCCGGTCCTACCGCGATTTCCCCGTTATTGTAACAATGCCTTTGTGCCAGGACGAATGCTGCAAGGGGCTTTCCCCCCTTCTCCCAGGTCGGTCACACCAGGACCACCTCTGCTTGCGTGAACCTTGACCAAAGTTACCCACCACTTGCCCAAAGCCTTCCTGGAAGAGGCTGAGGGGAACTGGGAGAGGCAGGGATGACCATCAGGACTTTGGAGTGGGCATGCAGCCCCCCAAACCTGCTGGGAAGTCCTGGGGAAGGGGCCAAGCCATGACACTGGCACATGATGTGGCTGCTTGGCACACGCCATCCATCCCTGGGAAGAATGAAGAGATGTTCTGCACCCAGTGACTCCAGCCATGCTGTGTCACTGTGATATTAATCGCTGTGATTAATATCTACCTGCATCGTGCCACCCATCAGACATGGCCAGCACCCATCGGGCACGGTGCTGGCAGCACCCACCTGGCTCTGCCACGGTGTGCGGTGCAGTGAGTTTTGCCACGGCACAAAAGGAGAGCAGGCGCTGCTGTTAATGTAGTCAGTAAATAAATAAAGGAGGGCTTAAGCTTAGTGTACAGCAATCAGTCGGGAACTACAGGATAATTAACGCAGCAGGGGGCCGGACGGCTCTGCAGGCAGGTTTAAATGAACGAGTTCACTTTCATTGAGGCAAACTTGCTCTGCTCCCTGGTGAGCCGTGCAGGCAGTGTGCCGTGCCTGGAGCGAGGGATGTGGGATGCTCCCCATCCCCTGGGACATCCTAGGGAGCCCTCCCATTCACTGTGGTTGGTTTAGGGAGAGGACCCCCCCTACAAACCCCCTCTGAGCAGGCACCCCCAAAATCACCACCGTGGGTCTCCCTGGGGCTCGCCCCAAGCTGGTGGGATGCATCCTTCCTCCTCCTCCTCCTCCTTCCAGCAGGCACAGGAATGGGAGACAGCAGGCCGAGACAACAGAATTAACTTTATTGGTTGTTTTTTTGTTTTCTAACTGCAGATTTCAAGGTATACAACTGAACATTGCTATTTTCCTTATGAGACTTATAAATAAAAATACAAAAAATGTTCACTACAAAAAAATCTACTGTTAGTAGGATGTAAAAAATATTCTCTTTGCTATAGAAGGCACGAACTTCACTTAGTGACACATGGAGAGAAAAAAACCTGCAGCAGTATATTCTTCCATTTTTTTTTAATCTTTTTTTTTTCCTCTGTCAGAAACACTGAAGTCTTACAAAGAAATGCATCTGAATCTACACAGGACGAAGGCAGGTGCAGAGAGCTGCAACTAGGAGACACCACAACTGGGGTTTTTTTAAAATTTTTTTTTGTATTTTTTTTTCTTTTTCTTTATTTTTTCAGGAAACTTTTAGCTAATGGCATCTGTGGCTAGAGGACAGAGAGGACTCACAAGCAGAACCGCAGGGGAGCGAACGGCGAGGGGAGACGGGCAAAAGTCGTACAAAAAATAGGAGCCGATAGATACTCTGAGAAAACCAAAGGGGAACTTGGGCACCTTCTGCGCCCGGGCTCAGAGAGGTGCTGAGGTAGACGGAACGAGGACAGCGACGGACCCGAACCACGAGCGGCAACACAGAGCAACGGGACGGGCAGGTGGGCGCTCACGACACCGACGACAAGCCAGGGGAGAGGGAGCCCGGGGCCGCGTGGCCCCGCGCGGCGCTTGGTCCTCACTGCTATGATACACATATATATACTTATATATATATATATGGAGGGGTGGCGGGGGCCAAGCCACAGCGAAGAGTGCGGGGAAGCGCGCCCGGCACGCGGCGGCGTCGCTCCAACACCGACCCCGATGCCGTCGCAACGGGGGCTGCGGCACTCAGGGAGAGGGGTGGCAGGATGGGAGGGGAGGTTAAAGCAAAAATAAAAAAGAAAAGCCACATGAGCTCAGCCACGTGCTCCACGGCACTGTGGCACCCGCGTCCGGCAGTGCCAGGGCACCGCGGGGACCCGCCGTGCACGCGCCAGAAATTGCAGCAACTTTCTCTGTGAAAGAACCGTTTTCTATTATTTTTTAATTTTTTTCTTTTTTTTTTCCTTCTTTTTTTTTTTTTTTTTTTGCTTAGGCACAAAAATTAAACCGTTCTCCACAGTCACATCCCGGATTGTACAGCAGCGGTGTCCCCCACCCTGCGTGGAGCAGCAACAGCCCCACGCCCAGGGGCACATGCACGTGCAAAGCCGGACCAGGGTGCGAGGGAGGATGCTGCTCCCATAGTCGCATCCCTGCTCGGCACCAGGAGAGGTGGGACAGGCACCCCAAACCCAGAGGGGCCATCCATGTCCCCCACCAACTGTAGCCAGACACCATCCCGCTCCCCCCCAAATGCTTTTCTCCCCCTTGTCACCCACAGGCAGCAAAACGACAAAAATAATAAAAAAAAGCCGTGGGATGGAACCACCGAGCCCGCGGCCGCGCAGGAGAAACACAACAAAAACGAACACAAGAGGTAGCTTCGGAACCAACACCCCTGGCCCCATGGGGCCAGGCAAAAAATACCAGTTTTGGTAAGGATAATGCACAACGGGAGGCTTGGCAGGGACACCATGGCTGCACCGCCTCTCCACCGCCGTCCCCGGGCACGTGGCTGGCACACCCCGGCCACGCTGCCCCCCGTCCCTCCCAAATCAATAAAAGCTCATGAGGTCACAAAAAACCGAGGTAATTTCAAGTAAAATGTGCTAAATGCGGAAATATTCCAAAAGAAAGTTCAAGAAAAACCAAAACAAAAAGCAAAAAAAGCGGCGAGCGAAGCCGCCTGCCACTGGGCACCCCTCACTTGTGGGCTCCTGCAGCTGAGGGCTGGGCAAAAAAAGCACACTTCGCACCTTCCAGGTGCCCCAAATCAGCAGAAGAAAAGAGGATCCCTCCATTTGGAGTGATAACACACACTAGCAGCCCCCATTTTGGCACTGGAATCGACCACACATCACCAAACCAGCTGCATCTCCCCATAGGGGGATTTACCCTTGCTTCGGGAAGGCAGGGAAGGAGGGGGAAATGCATAGAGAGGTCTTTGGTCAGGGGAAGAGCAGTGGCCTGTGGTGCACCTTGTGTCTACCCAGATGCCAGGCAGCACCACCAGGCAGCCCAGTTAACAGCTGGCTCCCTGCCCCAAACACCCTCCTCCAGCCAGGATCCCCCAGGACACTCTTGCCAAAGCACTTGTGGCTCACAGGGCACTGGTGCTCTCCCACCTGTGATGCTGCAGCCTGGGAGCATGGGAACCTGCTGAAATGGGGGCCAATCCCCACGTGGGAGTCGGGTCCTCTGCAGGGCATCCATGGTGGGATCGGCAGTGATGGAGGTCACCAGCAATTAAAGCCTTCCCAGAGCACCAGCTGTGCACACCATTCCTACATGGTCTTCCCAGCAGCGCCAGTGGCCAGTGCCAAGGGTGATGGAGGGGCCGCCTGGGGGCTGCAAGGGGTGAAATCTGCCCAGCAGTGAGGGCACAAGAGCAGTGGGTGCATGAGCAGCTGGGGTGGTGGTGCGGATGGGGCTGGGGAAGGGACTGATGTGTCTCCCACCCCAGCGTGAGCCACAGGATCCTTCCAGCAAGAAGCAACGAACGAGAACTGAAAACAAACAAGGCCATGGACGCTGCGGGTTTGGTGGGTTTTTTTTTTTGCCCAGTCCTCTGCCACTCGGCCCTGCTGCCCCTGAGCTTCCTCCCTCAGACGTAGCAGAGGTAGAGATAGGTCTTCTCTATCCGCCAGTCAGTGGGGATCTCCTCTGGCTTGTGGCCCTTCATGTGCTTCTGCATGGCGGAGAGGCTGGGGCAGTACTCCAGGCAGATGGTGCACTGGTAGGGGGAAGCGCCGTTGTGGGTCCGAAGGTGTTTGATCATGGCCGAGTAGTCCCGGGAGCGCTGGTGGCACAGCTTGCACTCGAAGGGCTTCTCGCCTGCGGGAGACAGGGGTGTCAGTGGGGGCTCAGGGCCTCAAGGTGGTAATTAACTGCCCGGCATCGACACTGCCGCGGCGGGCACAGCCGATAACCAAGTAATGAACAGCAGAAGCGATGTGACTATTGATCCCCTATTTACAACAGTTACGTGCCAGCGCATCCTGAGGCTCCTTATCCCTGCCTGCTGCCCCGACCCACACCACCAGCATCCCCGCTGGGGTAACCAGTCTGGCACCACCAGACTCACCACAGACCCCCCCCAGCACGTACCTGTGTGGACCCGGTAGTGGGTCTCCAGCTGGTGCTTGAGGCTGAACTTCTTGCCACAGCCGTTGCACTCATAGGGCTTCTCTCCGGTGTGGATGCGCTTGTGGCCCTTCAGCGTGCTCTCGTCCCGAAAGCAGCTGCCGCAGAACTCACACTCGTAGGGGTGGTCGCCTGCAAGGACATGTGTGGGTCAGGCCTGCCTTGTCCTCTGTGCCATGCCAAAGCCAGCTCCCCAGCCTGTTTACCCCAGGCACTCACTGCCATCCTGGGGTAAGAGTATTCCAGTCACCCCAGTGCAGCGTGCTGGTCCCTGCATGGAGGGGGTGCTCGGATCTGTGGCAGGGTAGAGAGATTGGAGGGTGCTGCAACCCTCCCACCACCAATTCCCAGATTTTTCACCCAGCACCACTGGCACAGACCCGGCCCTGGACATCTCCCGTGCTCCACACCGAGTGGCTGATAAATGAACTCCGGTTCGGCACCAAAGGCAGAATGATTTGAAGGAAAGGTGAGGGCTCCAGCTACTTATTTATTACAGCCGCGAAGGCAAGGACAATAAAGATAGATTGATCGTCCGAGACTTTGTTCATGAATATTTAAATATTACTGATTTGTCTTGTCACTGTAATTACAATTTCTCTGTGCCGCATATCCTACAAGCACAGTTTATGGTAAAGAATGGCGAACTGTATTTCACTTGTCCTGCTGCAGATGTGCGGAGCTGCCAAGCGTGTAATGTTCCCCGCATTTCATACATTTTCTTCAGCTGTGAAGGCTTAAGTCATCCACAATGACCTACGTTTTTTCATTATCCCCGTGTCAAACTGCACTCGTGCCTGGGCATAAATTGTCCTTCTCGTTATATACTCACATGCCTGCGCTTTCGCTTCCTCTTTAAAATGATATTTTACTCTCTCCCCATGTGCCGCAGCCCAGCCCTGCGGCCCCTCGCCCCCTCCCACAGCTGCTGCCTGGGCACTGGGGGAGGAGGATGCTTGGGATGCAGTTCAGAGCCCCGCTCTGAAGGTGAGCAGGCAGTGCCTCTGGGCAGCTGCCTTTCCCCTCCCTGTGCCCAATTCTGAACTGTCACCTTGGCTTTTGATCCTACACTCAAAGACAGCAATTTCGTAGCTGGAGGCAGCCAGCATTTCCACCCACCCACTTTTTAGGGGAGCCAGGGCCACGGAGTGCCCTGGTCCTGAGAGGAGCGTGCACATCCTGCAGCCGTGCAGGGTGACACCACGCAGCAGGATTAAAAGCTGCTGAAGTGCTGATGATCCTGGTGTTTTTTCACAGCCAGGAGCTGCTAAAGCAGCAGAGGTTGGGGTAGGACACGCGCAGCCCGACCCGCAGCCCAGATCACCGGATTACTGGCTATAAATAGCTCCAGCACTCAGCATTAACATTCTTATCACCGGCACAGGATTCCTGTTTCCCACATTGGGACCCCAAGCCCACGTGTGGGTCTGGCAGCTGCCAGCCACAGTCTGGACAGAGCAACCCCTTCACGACACCACCTGCAAGACCCTCAGGAACCACCTTTTTGTCCCCTTTGGAGATCGTATGGATGCCTGCTGCCTGGCAGGAGAAGGGAGAAGAGGCATCCTGGCTTGGCACACAACAGCAGTGCCACCAAGGAAGTCTCACAAGTCTCCCACTTGCGTGGGAAAAGGATGGGTGAGAAATGCTTCACCCACACTGAGGCTGAGGAGGGCCATGGCATCAGCTGTGATCCCACATGACCCCGCACATTCCCCAAGGATCAGCTTTTCCAGGGGTGTTTTGTGGCCGGCCCTGAGTGATGATGCTGATGGCATGGCCAGGATGAGGGAGCTGCCTGGGGATGCCGTCGGAGGAGCTGAGGACATGGCATGGGCACTTTGAGGACACGGAATAAGGCACCCAAGCCGTGCTCTCCCACCTGGCAATCCCACAGCCAAGCCCTGCCCTGGTTGGGGCCACGGCAGCACCAGCTACACGTAGTGCAGGTCGCCTTAATCCCATTAGGGCTGAGCACCAGCTGATTATGTGCATCTACCACCATAAGCTGATGAGGCGGATATGATCACACACCCCCTAAGAAGGTCATGTGCCACCTCAGACCGGATCGACTTATTACACACAGCTTTCTTTTTTTTTTTTTTTTTCTGTTTTGATTTTAAACTCCAAGCCACTCCAGTCACCTCCTTTCAAGACAACTCACCTTTCTTTCCCCCATTTTTATTCCACACCCACGGAGAAGTGTGGAAGAATGGCTGGCAGAAAAGGGACATAGCAAAGGTATTACTAACTTAGGCTCTGTGGAAACAGAGGCTTAAGTTAGTAATACCTTTGCTACTCCTTCTCCACGGAGAAGGAGCCTGGCCTGGCTCCCCCAGCCCTGAGCCCCCTGCAGGGGTGCCACCATACCTGTGTGGGAGCGCAGGTGCCTCTTGAGCGCGGTGTGGCTGGGGAAGGTGCGGTTGCACTCGCTGCAGATGTAGCTGCGCACCCCGGCGTGCACCTCCATGTGCTGCTGCAGGGCGCTCTGCGTCTGGAACCGCTTGCCACACAGCAGGCAGAAAACAGCCATGTCTGTACCTGTGGGAGAGGGAGAGACCCTGCTTAGGCATGGCATGCAGGACCCCCGGCTCGCTGTGCCATCACCCCGCTGTGTAGGGGTCTCCACTCCCACATGGCAGCAGGGGAGGACCCCAAGAGCTGCAGGGCTCTGGGAGTTATTGGGGTCCCAGCAGCAGGACTTTGGTCACCTTTGATCCTCCCGAGGGAACTGCTGAGGAGGAGAAGTGCCTTTTATTGCATTGCTCAGCCTAGTGATGCTGAGGCATGCCCAAACACAAGGCAGCTGTTGGGTGATCACTGCATCCTTACACACCTTCAAGAGCCCCTGAGCTCGGACTTTAGGATGTCCAGGGGAAAGGGGACCCCAAAGAAGCATCCCACAAAGCTGCCCTGGGGAGCAGGGGGTGGGATGAGAGAGGGTGATGCACCCAAGCCTGTGCTGCACCCTGAACCCCAGTGCAGACCCAAGCTCCATCCCATCACCCATGAGTACAAACCTGTCTCCAGTGACACAACAGGGACAAAACCCCAGCTCAGGTGCTCGTACCCTGTCTGTAAACATCTCAGACCTCTGTGCTGCTAAACAGTTTGTTTTCACTTATGCATAGCTGATTGTTCAGAACCTGTGAGTCACTGCAAATTGTATTACGCGGGGAGATTAAGCAAATAAATGCTCGCTTTTTGGAGACATTAAAATGTGAGGACTATGGAAATAAAATTAGCTAGAAAATTGTATTAGCAATTCATTAGCAGCACAAGATGTTCAAGGTAACCAATGGATTCTTGCTGCCTTCAAGAACAGCAGGGGTGGAGGGATGCTTGCCATGCTGCCAAAACCAACCCCGGGGGGACCAGCAGGACCATGGGGCAGGGACATGGTGGGCAGTGTTGGCATCGTGGTCCTGCCCAGCATGCAGGCAGCTGCCAGGTGAGGATGCTCCTGGGCAGCCCCACATCTCCAGCCTGGGAACCAGGGGTGATGGGCATCCCAGAGAGTGTCTTGGTTCACACCATCACCTGCTGTGGCATCGTGCCATCACCCACCCAGCGTGGTGACAGGCTGTGACCAGCTCTGCCCTGCTGGGGATGCAGGAGCCGCCCGGGGGGGATGCTCAGTCCCTGCCCAAAATCTGGAAAAAAACAAACCAAAAACCCAGCGAAACATGAATAAAAGCAGCAAGAGAAGCAGCCTTTCTCCCTCCGCAGGGATTTATCCCTGGATGTGTCCGGGGCGGGCGGGGCGGGGTGGGTGTGTGTGTGCGGGCTCATGTGCCCCCCACGCATCTGCGGACAAAAACAAAACCCCCAAAAAATTATAAAAAACCCTAAAAAAAAAAAAAAAAAAAAAAAAAAAAGGCAGGCCGCCCCCCCAAAAAAAAAAAAAAAAAAAAAAAAAAAAGGCACGCAGCCCCAAAAAAAAAAAAAAAAAAAGCAAATCCCGAGAGGTATGTGGCCCCGCGGCCCCGGCGGTGACAGCAGGACGGGTCAAAGGTCCGCGGGGCTGAGCCCCCAGCGCCGTGGCCAGCTGCGGAGCGGAGCCCCCTGCCCGCGGGACGCCGGCCCCGATAAATCTGCCGCCAGCATCCCCCGCTGGGGCCGCGGACAATGCGCTCCCGCGGGGGCGGAGGGCAGCACAATGCCGCCGGGCCGGCGCGCGGGGCCGTAACAAATCCTCCCTGGCACCGTAGGGCCCTCATTTGTGAAACTAATTGGCCCCCGCTTGAATAAAAAAAAAAAAAAAATAAAAAAAAAAAAGGGACGACTCCAGCGGCAGCGGCGGAGATGGGGACGGGCTGCCTTGTGCACACAGTGGGGGCTGGTCCCACCCGGAGCTGGGCATCCCACGGGTGCTGCTTCCCAGGACCCGCAAAAACCAGACTGGATTTTCTTTTTTCTTTTCTTTTCTTTTCCTTTTCTTTTTTTCTTTTCTTTTTTTTTCTCTTCTTTTTTCCTTTTCTTTTTTCTCTTTTTTTCTTTTCTTTTCTTTTCTTTTCTTTTCTTTTCTTTTCTTTTCTTTTCTTTTCTTTTCTTTTCTTTTCTTTT